>PIJE02003871.1:0-23312 GCA_002895965.2 Coryphaenoides rupestris
CTGCGCACCTGTTGGCCAGGTGTGGGCGTGGCCGTGACGTAGACCGTCACCTGCAGCGCTTGATTGCCACTTCATTATTGTGCTTTTTTGTCCATTCGTTATTGATTCTTGTAGGCCTATACTGGCTTATGTGGATGTTTCACCACATAAAGCAGCCATGCACCACGACATCTAAACGGGACAGCATGGTTTTTTTATCATTTATTTATCAATGATATGTTGAACACAATTAAACAACAATAAAACCATTTTATTGAATCCTCGGATACCATCTTCACCCTTTACTCATAATCAACAAAGATTGAAGAACCTTTGAACCTTTGAATGTTAAAATTCCAAAATTCATATAAACTTCTAAACTTTCTAACTTTATGTTTTCTCACATTGAATTTAATTTAAAAATATTTGGGTTAAAACCCCATTATAAAACACAACTTTCAAACTTTGAAAAATATCTAATATATAATATATAATATAAAATATTTTGTTCTCACCTTGAACTTTTATTGATTTCATATTTTTTGGGTGAAGGAAAACTCCTTCAACCCTAAACCCAAGGGTTCTCTATTACACCCATACAACAATGTGAATCATTGAACAACATCTTATCAATCAGTTTTTATTGACTGTGTTACACAAGCACATCTCCTAGTGGTTCCATCAACAGTTTGTTAATACATATTCACTATGACAATTTTATGACCTTAATGATAAAAACTAAAGAGAGCTTAGTGGTTTCACAGCTGGAGCAACAATAATACAACTAATGTGACCTCAAGGCCCAATCACCATGACTTCAACACTACACACAAAGAAAACTCTATAAATACTTTATTAAAATTAAATATAAAACATAACCTAAAAAAACACATTAAAATGTCTATAACACATTCAAATGTAATACATTAGGGCTTAATTGTTTCTGCTATAACAAAAAAAACAACACCCCATAGCTTCATACATTTAGCACCTGGCTCCTTTTGCACTTATTGACATCTCATTCCACTGAGTCATTCCATTCCATCTTGAATCTTGAGTCTTGAGTCTTGAATCAGATTGGTTGGCAGCAGTAGACACGTCAAAACGTGGACAATGACATCATCACACAGTCTCTGAACTCATTGTGTGTTGCGCAATCTGTTGAATGAAAGAAAGACACGGGTAAGAATCACATAATATATATATATAATACATCCATTGTTTGTGGGGTCATTTGCTATAGCTTCTACCATCCTCACCACTATTTGAGGCTATTAATTATACTTAAGATAAGATAAGATAAGATAAGATAGAAATTATTGTGCCAGGTTAATAGAATAAAACAATAGAGACAGAAACAGTAGAATAATAAATAATCAAATATGTGTGTGTGTGTGTGTGTGTGTGTGTGTCTGGGCGTGTGTGTGTGTCTGTGTGTGTATGTGTGTGTGTGTGGGTTCATTCTCAGTACCAATCCCCCCACAGTGTTCAAATACGTTACGTTAAAAACACTGTGTGCTGATCTGAGGCTGCACAGGAAGTAATGGATAACCCGAGTTGTTTGAGTTCAACAATCAGGTGAGTCGGTGTTTGCCTGGGACAAGTGACAACGAGATCACAGTACAAACCCCCCCTATGCACACACACACACACACATACAAGCATTTCTCTATAATTCTGACTCAAGACTCAAGACACACCTGCTCAGAGTTCACCTGTTTCTGTCTCTATTGTTTTATTCTATTAACCTGGCACAATAATTTCTATCTTATCTTATCTTATCTTATCTTAAGTATAATTAATAGCCTCAATAGTGGTGAGGATGGTAGAAGCTATAGCAAATGACCCCACAAACAATGGATGTATTATATATATATATTATGTGATTCTTACCCGTGTCTTTCTTTCATTCAACAGATTGCGCAACACACAATGAGTTCAGAGACTGTGTGATGATGTCATTGTCCACGTTCTGACGTGTCTACTGCTGCCAACCAATCTGATTCAAGACTCAAGATTCAAGATTCAAGATGGAATGGAATGACTCAGTGGAATGAGATGTCAATAAGTGCAAAAGGAGCCAGGTGCTAAATGTATGAAGCTATTTTTTTTGTTGTAGCAGAAACAATTAAGCCCTAATGTATTACATTTGAATGTGTAACAGACATTTTAATGTGTTTTTTTAGGTTATGTTTTATATTTAATTTTAATAAAGTATTTATAGAGTTTTCTTTGTGTGTAGTGTTGAAGTCATGGTGATTGGGTTTTGAGGTCACATTAGTTTTATTATTGTTGCTCCAGCTGTGAAACCATTAAGCTCTCTTTAGTTTTTATCATTAAGGTCATAAAATTGTCATAGCGAATATGTATTAACAAACTGTTGATGGAACCACTAGGAGATGTGCTTGTGTAACACAGTCAATAAAAACTGATTGATAAGATGTTGTTCAATGATTCACATTGTTGTATGGCTGTAATAGAGAACCCTTGGGTTTAGGGTTGAAGGAGTTTTCCTTCACCCAAAAAATATGAAATCAATAAAAGTTCAAGGTGAGAACAAAATATTTTATATTATATATTAGATATTAGATATTTTGAAAGTTGTGTTTTATAATGGGGTTTTAACCCAAATATTTTTTAATTAAATTCAATGTGAGAAAACATAAAGTTAGAAAGTTTAGAAGTTTATATGAATTTTGGAATTTTAACATTCAAAGGTCAAAAGGTTCTTCAATCTTTGTTGATTATGAGTAAAGGGTGAAGATGGTATCCGAGGATTCAATTAAATGGTTTTATTATTGTTTAATTGTGTTCAACATATCATTGATAAATCCATGATAAAAAAAACCATGCTGTCCCGTTTAGATGTCGTGGTGCTTTATGTGGTGAAACATCCACATAAGCCAGTAGGCCTACAAGAATGAAGAACGAATGGACAAAAAAGCGCAATAATGAAGTGGCAATCAAGCGCTGCAGGTGACGGTCTACGTCACGGCCACGCCCACACCTGGCCAACAGGTGCGCAGGTGTACAAAAGTGACGCTAATCAATGCGCGGGAAGCGGATTAGAGACGTCGACGACTGACTGGCTGGCAGTGCACCCGGTGCAGGCGCAGGACTGTTCAATCTACGTTCCCTTCTTTTGACAGTTTGTACAAAGTAACTGCAGGTGATTAAATGGCAGTCATGTCGCACACAATCGATTTTTATTCAAGGTAAGTCAGGTGTGTTAAATATTTACGTTTGTTTGTTTTATTGTCCCCATAATCTGACTGAATTGAACCAATACCTCGCATTGTTTGTCTCCACAGACTTGCTGTCATGCTGATCTGTGGGCTTCTACCTTCACATGCTGCTGGAGGTGAGGGTCCTGTAAACACCATGATCACCAGATCATTATTCATGTTATTGAACTGGTTCAGGAAGACAAGTAGAGTATTGGGCTACAGCTGTGAAACTAGAGAAAAAATGACAATATATTTGTATAAGTATTACATGGAAATGACATCATCATGGCGTCTCATCTTAAAAGACTCCTAATTGCTTTGGTCTAATTTGGCACTTTTTTTATAAAGTGCATATTTATATTTGTACAGGGTTAAGCCAAAATATCATAACATTAATTAGGGCTTGAATTACTGTGGTTTAATATTGAACTTAAGACTTATGTGGTCCCATTCACAATTCCCTCCTTCTTTCTGTAACCCAAATATTGTATTAAAGAAGTCTCTAAACAAAATAGTGGCTTAATTCATACTGGTGTATATTAAAAGTGTGCTAGCATTCATCCATTATCTACAACCCTTTTTTTCTTTCCCCCTCCCTTTCTAGTGGGAACTGTTGGGGAGGAAGGGATAGACGGGATTGAGAACACGGCCTTTACACAATGCATACATTCAACGCTTTCCCTGTTAGACCAATACCCATGCCAGCATGACCGCCGGCTCCTTCCGGAAACCCACGGCGCCGAGTCTAACGAGCGACTTCATAAAGCCTCTGTTCTAGTCCCTGCTCCGCATCTGATCGCACCCCGTAAATCCCGACGTGAACGAGGCAGCGTGGCATGACTTTAGGCTCGGAGGTCTGGGTGGTGGGTGGTGGTCTTTGGTAAAGCAGCAAGGCCCCCGGTATTTGCAACCCAGAAACCTTTCGAGGAGCCGGCGGCCCCGGTGTGGCCTCAGGGAAGTCGGGGCAACGGGCCACCTGAATCCCGAGGAACAAACAATGGTGGCCTCTTTCATCCAAACTTGGTGCGTTTTTTAACCCTCAGCATGTGGAGCCTTCAGCACTTTCGTTCAAAAGTGTGATATCTGGAGAATCTCCCTTCATCCGAAGTCACAGGAAGGCACCAATGAGCGATGGCTTGATTTCCCTTGGCAATGAAGTCGACACGCTAAATGCACCTAAGCTAGGAGACCAGGTACCTTTCAGCCGCAAAGCGTCCCAGCCCACTGCACCGAGAGGGGCTAATCCAGCTGGTAGAAATTTAAACAAGTCATATCTATTCAACTCCGACCAAACCTCTGTCAAACATGAGACTGCTAATGATGTTTCTGGTGACAGGCAACACACTGGACAAGGCATTTCCCCTTCCAAGTGGAGCCAAAACGTGCTGCCTTTCCTTAAATCGGCCAGCCGGCAGTCATCCTTGAATAGCCAGGTTGAGTTATCAAGAAAAGCGGCCAGCAGTGATGCACAAACTTCTTTTTACAAGACCGTGCTCCCGGACACGCGCTATGGAGGACTCGCGGCTCATCACAAGGCGTCACCTAAAGCCTTTGCTCGATCCGGTTGGCTTAAGTCTCGGCAGTCGGTTGTGGAAGATGATAATGAAAAGCTACCTGTCGGTTTGGGCAAAAAGAACTTTAACTTTGTGTCTCAGAAATCTGGATTCAGTCAGAGGCCTGAAGTTGTTGTCCCCGCCACCACCACCACCACCACAGCACCACTGGAAGCTGAAATGGAGAGAGGGCCTCAAAAATACAGTATTCAAACGGGGTCAAACAGTATTATAGCTCCCAGAGCTGTCTTCCGGGACAACAGTGAAATGCCAAATAAATCCATGCGGTTTGCTAATAATGTGCCCTCACAGCAGGAGAAATCTAAGGCTTTACAACACTCCCAATTCCCACTAAAACGAAACGTTTCTAAAAGTGAATACAAGGCGGCCTTTGGCGGTGTTCTCAACACGGGCTCCGCCCCCGCCCCCCGTCGCCCCCTCCGGCCTTTGGCGGTGTTCTCAACACGGGCTCCAAAACATCTCTGCAGGGACACATGAGTGACAATGGAAAATATCACTTTGGCAGATTGACCGGCCGACCTTTCCGCACTTCCACCTCAGGGCAGATAGAGGGCGCCAATGCTTCAGATACACACGCCACTGGAAACTACATCTTGAAGCCACCCACGAATGGGATGCTCCCTATTAAAGTAGCAAGCGAGAAGGCCCCGGGTCTCAGGCAAGGTTCTCTTCAGGGGGCCTCAGCGGTCTACAGAATTGGTACCAGCCAAGCTGAAGAGATGGCGACACCTAGTCTGACCCAGTCCTCACCAGATGATGATGATGAAGAGAGGTCGTTAAAAAGAATCCCTGTAACTGATAATCATTTCCCCAACAGAATGCTAGCCACATCTAACGCCATTCTGCGTCGTCAAAGCCCAAGACGCTATGGAGAAGGAGCGATTTTGCGTGACCACGTGATTCCGTCAGCTTTCAAAACCCGGACACATTTACCCAGCCAGTCTGTCCCGAGGCCCTCCGGCGGTAAAGTGCGCAACGTCATTGGAGAAACGGTTTCACTCTCCGGTGAAACGCGGCAGTTGGAAAATCACCCCGGACTGACCCGGAATGTAATGGGGCCCAACGACCTTGAGGTACTTTCAGGGAACGCCAAATTCCCACCAAAACGTGTTGCTTTGGCCCCAATTATTGCAACAAACGCACAATCATACCGCCATCTTGGGAAGCCTTACTCCCCAGTCTTTGGATTTCCGGGCTTTCACTTTTCCCGACCCGAACTCAAACCTATGGTGACCCCAATCGACACGATCCGCACCCGGCCCGGACCCATAAATAGCGACCATGTTAACTACCCATGGCCCTCGAGAACCATGGTCCGGGGCGGACGCGTGAAGGGCAAAGGGGTAAAGAAGCCCAACCCCTTTGAGAAAGTGCTGCACGCAGACATTCTGGGGAGCACTTCGTTCACGAGCGCCAAAAGCACAGGCCAAGATGGCAGCAAAAAAACGGCGGACAGGAACAAGAACGCGGCAAGAACCAAGCCCGAGGCGGAGTCTTTCAGCTCGAGTCCTCGGGAGGGCAATTCCGCGTCGTACCCGATGATCCTCAGGCGTGCGCCCAAGCTCGACGTCGCGGGGCGCTCCAGGGAGCACGCAGGCCGGGGAGGCGGGAGGGTCCAGTTCAGCAGCGTCAGGGGTGCGTTTCCAGACTATTGGAGTGGCAAGGCCGCTCGCCCAGGTAACGGACCCACCCGGTCAGCCGGCAGTCACCGCAAAGTCCTGCCAGTATTGGGTCCGGTGGCCAAAGGTCGGTCCGGCAACTTTGTGGACGTTTCTCCTTCTAATTTTGCGTCAACAGCAGCCGATGAAGAAGAGTGGAATTACTTAAAAACGTCAGCTCGTAATGCCTCATTCAAGTCTGCTAAATTACCCCGTTCAGTTGAAGCCACTCAAACATGATGTTGGAATACTAAAGGACTGTATTGCTTTGGTTGCATAAATGTTTCGGAATTGTAATAAAGACTTTTATTTATTCAATTTCTGAGTTTTTAATCTAAATGGGCTTGGAGTTGGCTTTCAGCCAAACTGTCTTTTATTTCGGCAGTTAAATTCAAAATATCCAACCTGGAGAGTAGTGTGTAGACAAAGTACTTGGTTGAATCTGCTTTGAATATGACATTGTGAAGGTTAAATGGCTTTTTTATTATTTTTTTTACTGTAGACCAAATTGGCTTCAATGTGACACTGGGTCTTAAACTGGGGGGGGGCTTCCACTTTTAACATTTAAAAGAAAGTGTCTCTCAAATGACACATTCTAACACTAATTACAGAAAGTGTGTCCAATTTGTCTTAGCAGCCCTCACAAACCAGCTACTGTGAGAGAACGGAGGTCAAACATGACTTCCAGAGCATAATGTCGGCTGTTTTTAAACGTCTTGTATAAGACTTTGACCATTAGCCCAACTGGAAACGGAGACAGGATATACCACAAACATTTTTTCTTTTTTTTTGCTGGTAATGAGATTCTTTCCTCATTCTTGGTTCCCACAGTCGTAGTGTAGGGATGAGGGGCCGTTTTGCTGATGGGAAGTTTTCCATCCCCCAGCAGGGAGCTTACAGAGACAGTTTCGGCATGCTGGTATGTTGGTGGACGCATCACCAAATGGAAACTTCGTTTGGTTAGCTTAAGGGAAAATATTCGTGTTTTTTTGCGAAGACACCCAACGATGAAGTATTTGAGGGCAGGGGAGACGCTATGATGTGGCTTGTGGCTGTCATCCCTAAACTATTAGAAATGGAAAAGTGAAAAGTTTCAATTTAAGTTGTGAAGGAAGCATTAAAGTAATCTCACCATAATCACATGTAAGGGTTTTGTGTGTTTGACAGGGAAATGTCTTCAGTTTAGTTTCCGTGCGGGTTGGTCACCCAAATATAGGCCTGTTCATAGATTTGCCACTTTAGCCACAGATGATGTTGAAGTGAACCTTTATCTTGGTGGTTTTATATTCAACAGCTTTTGTCCCACTTTAGTAAAACAATATTTGAATATCATCCACAGAGCTGCATGTCATTCTCCTTTTTTAGCTAAATCTGCACAATCACAGATTTCCCCTTTCACACACGTTGTCATATTATTAATTAAACTGATCTTTTAATATGTCATTCTCCTTTTTTAGCTAAATCTGCAGAATCACAGATTTCCCCTTTCACACACGTTGTCATATTATTAATTAAACTGATCTTTTAATATATATTAAAACTGGCATGGTTCAGTCAATTGGTTTTTAAGTAGACAACATTTCTTAATTGTAACACAATGGGGAAAACTACACAAGCATACTGGCCTGTCAATCATTTTCTGCTGTCTGTTTCTGCTGTCCTCGGATGCGGGACAGCAGAAACCGATACGATCTGTTGTTTTAAGAGCCTCTCGAGAAGGAGATCATGCATCTCAAGGGGTTTCTCCATAACTTTCCCAGTCTTTCCAAATCTCACATCTCAAATAAAGATCTTGAATCTCTCTGCCCCCCGGTGTTGCAGTTCCGGGCCCTACCACTAGGTGGCGGTAGCCCTCCTAGTGTTCCTACTGTGGCCTCGTGGTGAATAATAAAAATAAAAAAATAATATAACAGATTTACAGTAAGTCTAAGTCCTAGGAGGACGTATAAAAATATAAGCATAAGATAAGACATTCAGTCAGCAGTAAAAAGGGTAATAATAATAATAATAATAATAATAATAATAATAATAATAATGGTAAGATGACATAAAGAATATTTCATGACATAAAGAACTTACTCCGCGCTCGGTCGCCTTGAGGTTTGCTCCCGATGATCATCCTCCACATCTTCTTCCACGACCTCCGGAAGCCGCCGCCTCCTCTCGAACCCGCAGCCGCGCCGCCGCCTCCGCCGCCGCCGCGGGGTCACGACCCTCTCCCGCCACGTGTGTGGTTTGGCGGCAGAGCGGACACACGACGCGCTCGTCCGCGCAGAGCGCCGCGACGCAGCTCTGGCAGAAGGTGTGCGCGCAGCGGAGCTCCCGGGGGTCGTCGTGGTAGG
Organism: Coryphaenoides rupestris; assembly: GCA_002895965.2. Taxonomy (NCBI): domain Eukaryota; kingdom Metazoa; phylum Chordata; class Actinopteri; order Gadiformes; family Macrouridae; genus Coryphaenoides; species Coryphaenoides rupestris. Next base: position 8,781 of record PIJE02003871.1, read on the forward strand.
GCTCGTAGCAGACCCCGCACTCCTCCAGCCGCTCCTCGGAACACAACATCCCCGTGGCTCTGACGATGATGATGATGACGTTGACGATGATGATGATGATCACGTCTTGTGGGCTCTCCAACCAGAGGAGCTTCTCGGTTCTAGGAGCTCAGAGTGGGCGAGCCTCTCTCTCTCTCTCTCTGTGTGTGTGTGTGTGTGTGTGTGTGTTCACTGAGCGACTGAATGAACTGGCCGGCCAGCCTTCCTTTATATGGAAGGAAGTGAGTGGGAGTCGTAGCAACAAAACAAAAAACAAGTGGGAGAGGCGTGGAGTTTATAGGCTGTAGTCAAAGCATGAGTAAGCTACCACACGTCTGCTCTGTCTGTCTGTCTGATCACTCAACACTTAAGACTTAACACTTAACACTTGAGCTGTAGACACGTCGGATCACTCTCTCACCCACTCACTCACTCACCCACTCACTCTCTCACTGACTCACTTCTCCATTCTCAAGCTATTCCCATTTGATCACACTCACACTCACACTCTCACACGGTCACCCACTGGCTCATTCTCAAGCTATACACTTCAGATGTCTGATCACCCTCACTGTCTCACTGTCTCACCCCCACCCACACACACCCACTGGCTCATACAACACACATACACACATGACTTCAAGTTGACCTGATACCTACCTATGACTAATTACAACTTGACACTGTTAGTCACTGCTAGCCAACAAACAACATGATGTTGTAACAATGTCTTTCTTGCCTTTTAAAATGTCAAACTCAAACCCAAAGTTTGTTTGGAGATCTTGTTGGAAGTTGTTATTATTGGCAACTTTAGCCAATAGAATATCTAAAACGACTTACAAGCGAGGCTACAAGAGAAGGAAACAATTACAAGCGAAGAAACAACCTGTGTGAGAAATGACGATAAGTTCCTTCCTGGGACAAGTGACAACGAGATCACAGTACAAACCCCCCCTATGCACACACACACACACACACACATACAAGCATTTCTCTATAATTCTGACTCAAGACTCAAGACACACCTGCTCAGAGTTCACCTGGATCCAACCCTAGCACTAACTTCCGTGTTTGTACGTCTTGGCATTATTAATAGAACTTGGCATTGTTTATCATATCGTATGTTCTTAGATGTTGGTAATGCGCTCAGAATGGCACTTCTGCTCTTATCTCAGATGTTACGCAGGCAACCTAGCAATTATGAAAGCAATTATTAATTGCTAAATTAATTATTAACTATGAATGCTTGAAACCTGCTCTATTCTTATCTTCATGTACCACAGAGATATATTGCTGTCTCCTTCAACAAGCGTCTGCCAAATGCCCTAAATGGAAATGTAAATCTATGCATTTTTTGGCATGGAAAATAATATAGATCTCCTGTATACTACAGTATTTGTACACATATTCATAGTGAGTAATATTAATATACTTGTGTGACCTGCCACAATAACTGACGACACGGTGTCCTGGTAACCACCAGGTTGCTAGGGACTTATTTACTGAGGTAACCACCAGACCCGCCCCCCATCACCCACCACCCATGAGGCCTGTCGTGACAGAGAAGCAAGGTCCTCTGGGTAAAAACGTAGGCTCCACAACACCAGAGAGAGGGCGAGAGAGAGAGAGAGAGAGAGAGACAGAGAGAGCAGCAGGGGGCCAGCAAATGAACCAGGAAAGGGGAGAACACAGGTGTAGCTAGCTGGAGACCCCTGTGATGTGATGTGATTGGTCACCCAGGAAAGGAGGCGGTTCTATAGGGGGCTTGGGTTCCAGGATGTGTTCCAGGATGTGTTGTAGCAGCAGCAGCAGCAGCAGCAGCAGCAGTAGTATAGGGTGGGGTGGGAGGGGGTTCCAGGTGTGAACATCTGCATCATCATCATCATCATCAGCAGCAGCAGGTCGACCCACATCCATCCCAGTGATTGCGAGAGATGCTGGGCAGCAGCAGCAGCAGCAGCAGCAGCAGCCGGTAAGCATCTCCTGTCTCTTGGTTGTTACGGCGATATTGACACAGACAGGGGGGGTGTCTGTGGATTCAGTGTGAGGTCTCCTGGTGTGTGTTTCAACAGGAGGCGTTTCATCAGCCAATTAGTCTGTTTGTTTAAAGAAAAACAAACAAGAATAATTCAATCACAAATTAAATCACAAACTACTAAAAACGATAGCTGGTGTAAACTAAAATGTTGAAAGATGTTCAATCCTATGATTCTTCTTGTACAATTGACTTGAGAGTCTCGAAGGGACAAGTAACCGCATGGTGCTGGGAGTCAGGGGAGTATGTGTGACAAACAACACTTGGGTCGTTTGTTTAACTGGTGTTGTCTCACTGTTATACTCTCACTGTTAGTTAATATATCTTTAATGAATCAATACAATAAATAGAATGATGATGATATACTGTATAATAGACACTTACCACTTCTATGTGTGTGTGTGTCTGTCTGTCTGTCTGTCTGTGTAGTGGCAGGAGTGAGCAAGGAGAGGTTTTCAACATGTAGTAGTAGTAGTAGTAGTAGTAGTATTAGCCATGTTGTGTACAAGGTATACATGAAAATGGACAGAGATTTGGCCTCCTTCTATTGTATAATGATATAATCTAATCCTATACACGTTGATTCTCACGAGACACAATTTCGGTTTACAACAATCGTCATCAATACAGTTCATGTAAAACAACCCCAAAATCTCAGGGACCTTTTAAACAATGTCCCTAACAACAATTAACAATTAAACATGTTAATTAATGTGTATTAGCATTTGACTTAAACAATGGGCGGCATTCCCGTCTCTTTCTCTGGCTGGTGGGGGGTGTTACTGTGCGTTTTAAATCCTCATCACCGCTCCTCGCATCCATCATCTTGTGAAATCCTGCTGGGGCTTTGCTTTCTGGGAGAGAAAATCCCAGAAATCTCCTCCTCCTCCTCCTCCTTCTTAACACTTTGGCCTGTGAGAGGTCCGTCCTTCTCTCACTCCTCCCCCCTCCTCTCGCCTCTCTTCCTGTCTCCCCCTTTCTCTCCGTCCTCCAAGTCTGAAAGGGTCTGTCTCCTCTCCTCGCTTATCAATTCATCTTTTATTTGATCCCCCGGGGACCGCGGTCTGTACTGCCTTTCCCAAGACGGGAATCGGTGATTCAGAGCCACACCACCATGACCATGACAGTGAAACAACAACAACAACAACAACAACATGATAAAGTGTGCTTAACCATCACAGATGAGCATAGATTGACCTAAGGGTTGGACATTTATAACGCTAGACATTTATAACGCTAGATATTTAGGTTGTAAATATCGCAGGGAAGAATATGGGAGAAGTTGAGATCCCATGATATGCTGAGTCATTAAACATTAATGTTTTTTCAATGGTAATTCCAGTCATTTTTTTCCTAAATCAACAAACAGTACTCTCTGGGGGACAAGGAAATGTTATTTTCAGAAGGAGACGGTGGAAAGTTTTCGCAAGCTAACCTATGCTGCTGTCTACCTCCATTTCTCTCGGTTTTTTTCTCGCTCGTCGAGCCTAAATATCCCCAACAGAGATCAGATGGACATTTTTCAAACCAAGCTCTTGAGTCAGCTGTCCAATCAAAGCGAGAACATTTTTTCCCCTTCTTCTTCCTCCTCCTCCTCCGGCCCAGGAGTATGCAACTGTGTCCGTCTGTGTTTTCATGGGCCCCAGTAAGAAGAAGCCAGCTGTCGTGTGTGTGTGTGTGTGTGTGAGACGGACGGCAGGCAGAGAGGATATCCATGGCACACACACTGCACTCCAGATCACACCAGCACCGTCGTGGTGAACCTGGTCTCGCTGAGGAGGACAGGAGACCATTTGCTGTGTGTGTCTGGGTGGCTGGGTTAGATTCAACAACTGGGGAGGGGTGTGGGTGGGGGATTAGCTGGGTGGAGCATCTCTGTGGAGATAATGGGAGAGAGAGGGAGGGAGTGTGGGTCATTTTCTGTCTCACGCATTTGCAGAGGGAATTGTTTTAAAAGGATTAATGAATTTGCCGAAAAGGGGAGTCTGTGTGGTGTGTTTGTTTGGGGTGGGGAGATTAGTGGGGGAGGAGGGGTGAGGGGCAAGAATTCGTATGTATGTATGTGTGTGTGTGTGTGTGTGTGTGTGCTTATTCAAGGTATTTATGTGTGTGAGACATCTCGGGTTGAGGTCATTAGTTTTTGTTTGGCGGGGGAAGGAATGAAGACAATTACTCACTGAGGGGGTCGGATGTTGAATCTGTCTGCCTGTTTCTAATGAGGTGTGTGTTTGTGTTGCGTGTGTGTGTTAAGCAAGAGGCTACAACATTTAGCAGCACACCAGACAATGCTGCCTATATTTATACACACACATGCATATACACACACACACACACACACACACACACACACACACACACACACTTCCCCCCAGTGCCCACAACAATCTGGCCCTATGCTACCACTTTGCCCGCAAGAGACACTCTCAACAGCTGCTTACCACCCCCAGTGGAAGCTGACCAAACAGGCAAGCAAGCTAGCCTGGGACTCGGTGGGCCCTGGCCCCCGACGGACCCTGGTCCTTGAGCAGACCTCTTGGAGAGAGAGAGACTGAGAGAGACTTAAGTGTCCCTTCTATGTAGCACTTGTGGGCTCCCACCACCCCTGCAAACTGCTGTAATAGCATAGTTGGCGGTCTGCAGCCAAGCCTCGTCAGGTTGGGTCGTTTGTCTTGCTGACAAAGATGAAGAGACGACCGGCGGCTGTGGCGGGAGGGACGGACAGATTGATGGACGCCCGTCGCCCAGCCTCCTCCCGCCTTTGAGGCAGCGAACTGTCGGCACCGCGGCGAGCTGTGGTGGTGGGATTGGTCCCGCCCCCCATGTGTCTTAATTGACGTCCACGCGTTATAACCGGGGTTGCGAGTTTGGACTGACTCCATTTGGTGCAGTTGGGGAGGAGGGGGGGGGGGCTGCAAAGTTTTGTGTTTCCGCTCTGGAAGCTAAGCAGACGTAACACATGTTTACACGGCTGTAATTTGTACTAATAATATACCGCACAAATGTACAGCGATGTGGCCGCCGCTATATTTAGGGAAGCGCGCCGGGTGCAGCCATTTTGCTTTCAAATTAAACCGCCAAACATGTGTGTGCGCTTGGGCAGTCGTAGCTCTATTTATGTTTACAATAAAGATTTCATTGAATGGATCTGTTTCAAATATGACAATGTGAATAGTTGTTGTACATCACTCCTATATATATATATATTTTTTTACTGCCAAACTGAAGAGCAAAGACAATTGCCACCTTCCCATTTAAATATAGCCAAAATGTATGCTAGATAATTGTGCTAGATAATTTCCCATACTGGGGGCACGGATGACACAGCTGGTACCAAATGGGTATTGACAGGCCAATAAGATGGTGATCCCTGGGTGGTTTAGTTAGTTGGTATCATCCCGGTGGTGACGACCTACTGTACGTGCCTAATATTACACCAAGCAGATCCTCACTCTGAATGCCAACTCCAGTAGGCTTTGATTGCCCAAGCATTCTGTTGATCCTCGCTGGGTACGTTGACAAGACATTTCCCGTGCGTGTGTGCAAATTCTCATGTCCTAAATATCCAGCACGCTGTACTGTTCTGACTCAGGGCGTTAATCAAGCAAGTCTCTTAAAACCTTTTTTCTCTCTCTCTCCCCTCGTTCTTCCCAGGGTGGTGAAGGAGGAGATTTCCGACGAGAGTGCCAAATTGCCGTGTTTCAACGGACGAGTGGTGTCATGGGTAAGACATTACAGAAGCCCCGGCCAGAACGCAACGTGCTGTTGAACCATCCACGGATTACCAGTGTCGTTTGTGCCTATGGTGGTCTTTTTAAGACGAAGTAAATGGATTGCATTTATACAGCGCTTTTATCCAAAGCGCTTTACAGTTGCCTGACATTCACCCATTCACACACCGACGGCGGTGTCAACCATGCAAGGTAACAACCAACACGTCAAGAGCAGTTAGGGTTAGGTGGTGTCTTGCTCAGGGACACCTCAACACTTAGCTAGGCGGAGCCCGGGGATCGAACCAGCAACCTTCCTGTTGCCAGACAACCGCTCGTACCTCCTGAGCTACTGCCGCCGAAGTTTTAATGGAATGGCGACCAAAACGTTGTTGAGAATCGGATTCATTATTTAGCCAGCGCGGTGCTGGTAATGTTTGATCTGACCGATCGTGTTCTGTTCTCCTTCCTTTCCCCGACGTCTTAAACACGATTCCGAACATTTTCCCCCCGTTCCCCCGGTGGTGGTCAAATTGGCTTGGCCCCTGACGCTAATAGGGTGTTAAAGTCCAGCTGTAATACTCTACTCAAGGGGGGGGTTGGGGGGTGTATAGGAAATGGAGTCTGCAGACGCGCCAGTGAAAGGCTCAGAAGAACCATTCGGCTTTGCAGATTTAAGCAGTTTGAGTTGCATCGCTGTCTTGCTCCCCCGTGCCGGTGACACCACTCCCCAAGTATGCATGCCTGAGTGGATACTCTGGCCGCATGCGGAGATAATGCTTCGAACAGTGTTGCGGGACAGGGGGTGCGTTAGTAGATTTGCCAGCGTTTGGTCGTGGTGGTGGCGGCGGCTCGGACCCCCCTTTAACTGCACCGCTGATCCTTCCATTGATCCTTGAATGAATCCAGCCCTGTCGGGAACACCGGTGGAGAGACACCTCCTCCTCTGCTAATATTTCAGTCTGACGGGGCCTGTCTCAACTTCACCCTTGTGGTTTCTCTTCAAAGGGAGTGCAGCTCTCTGCCAATGGAAACAATCGCGCCCGAATTCAAACGAGGCCCACATCAGTCGACACAACTGATGTGGGCCTCGTTTTCGTCACGTCGGTGTTCCCGCGCGCGTCCGGGACCACCGGATACCCCCTACCCCGCCGCCGCCCCTCCACGCGCCCACGCTCAACGTGCTCCCGTTTTCTGCGTTCCCTGCCACCACCGTAGACTCCCGACTCGAGGGACACCTCGTCTGCTGCCGTGGTTCGGTGGAGACGCTGTCCTCCTCCTCCTCCTCCTCTGCAATCTTACCCCGAATTCCCAAAGATTAGCTCAGCTAACCCCCGTCACCAAAGGGCGCATAATCGCTCCTACCTGGCTCCTGCGTACTTGAAGAAGTGCGTTTATTTAGACTTTGCGGCGGAACTACCCCCTCACCTCCACCCCTTACCTCCACATCCCCCCCCGCTATAAGCCAAGACGAAAACACTAAGACTTGGTGGAGGCCCCGGGCGGGCAGGTTTGGTACTCAGGCATCTGTTAAGTACATAACACAAAAAAAACAACCTAGGGAAAGGATTAACAGAGGGTGGTGGAGGGGGGCGGGGGTGTAGGGGGAGAGGGAAGGAGTGGGGGAGGTGCGTGCACACAGCGAAGAGAACAGGCCAGCGGTACTTGATATGCGATCTGCACACAGCACACAAGATGGATGTCTGCACGGGGAGGGGGATCCCGCAAGGACGGGTGTTCCTTGCGCTCACACGGCCATTTGTGGTGGTTGGGGGGGGGGGGGGGGGGGGGGAGGCGTGGGCAAGCAATCGGACGACTCACCGTCCAGACGGCCGCTGGCCCGCGCGGTGCTTGAGCCTGGTCCAACTGGGACTCGGGGAGAGGCAGGGCCCGGCCAGGCGGAGCTTGCTTGTTCGCTGGCAGGAACAAAGGCTGAAGGAGGGAGGGAGAGTGGAGGAGGAGGAGGAGAAGGAGGGGGAGGAGGAGGAGGAGGAGGAGGAGGAGAGTGGAGGAGGAGGAGGAGGAGGAGGAGGAGGAGGAGGAGGGGGAGAGGGAGAAGAAGGAGGCCAAATCTCTGTCCATTTTCATGTATACCTTGTACACAACATGGCTAATACTACTACTACTACTACTACATGTTGAAAACCTCTCCTTGCTCACTCCTGCCACTACACAGACAGACAGACAGACACACACACACACACACACACACATAGAGGTGGTAAGTGAGACATAAACACGTCTATTATACAGTATATCATCATCATTCTATTTATTGTATTGATTCATTAAAGATATATTAACTAACAGTGAGAGTATAACAGTGAGACAACACCAGTTAAACAAACGACCCAAGTGTTGTTTGTCACACATACTCCCCTGACTCCCAGCACCATGCGGTTACTTGTCCCTTCGAGACTCTCAAGTCAATTGTACAAAAAGAATCATAGGATTGAACGTCTTTCAACATTTGAGTTTACACCAGCTATCGTTTTTAGTAGTTTGTGATTTAATTTGTGATTGAATTATTCTTGTTTGTTTTTCTTTAAACAAACAGACTAATTGGCTGATGAAACGCCTCCTGTTGAAACACACACCAGGAGACCTCACACTGAATCCACAGACACCCCCCCTGTCTGTGTCAATATCGCCGTAACAACCAAGAGACAGGAGATGCTTACCGGCTGCTGCTGCTGCTGCTGCTGCTGCTGCCCAGCATCTCTCGCAATCACTGGGGATGGATGTGGGTCGACCTGCTGATGATGATGATGATGATGATGATGATGATGATGCAGATGTTCACACCTGGAACCCCCTCCCACCCCACCCTATACTACTGCTGCTGCTGCTGCTGCTGCTGCTACAACCCAAGCCCCCTATAGAACCGCCTCCTTTCCTGGGTGACCAATCACATCACATCACAGGGGTCTCCAGCTAGCTACACCTGTGTTCTCCCCTTTCCTGGTTCATTTGCTGGCCCCCTGCTGCTCTCTCTCTCTCTCTCTCTCTCTCTCTCTCTCTCCCTCTCTCTTTCGCCTCTCTCTCTCTCCCTCTGTGTGTGTCTGTCTCTCGCTGTTGTTTACCCAGAGGACCTTGCTTCTCTGTCACGACAGGCCTCATGGGTGGTGGGTGATGGGGGGCGGGTCTGGTGGTTACCTCAGTAAATAAGTCCCTAGCAACCTGGTGGTTACCAGGACACCGTGTCGTCAGTTATTGTGGCAGGTCACACAAGTATATTAATATTACTCACTGTGAATATGTGTACAAATAGGAGATCTATATTATTTTGTGATGGGATTTACATTTCCATTTAGGGCATTTGGCAGATGCTTTTATCCAAAGCGACTTACAAAGAGTACATTTGTTGAAGGAGACAGCAATATATCTCTGTGGTACATGAAGATAAGAATAGAGCAGGTTTCAAGCATTCATAGTTAATAATTAATTTAGCAATTAATAATTGGTTTCATAATTGCTAGGTTGCCTGCATAACATCTGAGATAAGAGCAGAAGTGCCATTCTGAGCGCATTACCAACATCTAAGAACATACAATATGATAAACAATGCCAAGTTCTATTAATAATGCCAAGACGTACAAACACGCAAGTTAGTGCTAGGGTTGGATCCAGGTGAACTCTGAGCAGGTGTGTCTTGAGTCTTGAGTCAGAATTATAGAGAAATGCTTGTATGTGTGTGTGTGTGTGTGTGTGCATAGGGGGGGTTTGTACTGTGATCTCGTTGTCACTTGTCCCAGGCAAACACCGACGCACCTGATAGTTGAACTCAAACAACTCGGGTTATCCATTACTTCCTGTGCAGCCTCAGATCAGCACACAGTGTTTTTAACGTAACGTATTAGAACACTGTGGGGGGATTGGTACTGAGAATGAACCCACACACACACACATACACACACACACACACACACACGCACAGACAACACACGCGCACACACACACACACAGCAGATCCTCCTTCTATTGTTGGGCGTGGGGGTGGGGGCCGTAACTGGAACATATGCACACACGCACACACACACACACACACTTTCATATCAATGAGTCCGGGGGATGCCATGACACTTTAACTGGTTGTAACTAAGCGGTCTATTACAAAAGACCCAGACCCCCATTGTAGTGTGTGTGTGTGTGTGTGTTTGAGATAGAGGGGAGGGGGGGAGGGTTGGGTGAGGACAAACTGGGTAGAATGGATCAACTATGAGCTATACGGCTCACAGACTCTGGAGACTATTTATTTTAAACCTCAGATGAAAAACAGGCACATCTCCCAGGAGAGAGAGAGAAAGAGAGAAGGAGTGAGAGGGAGAGAGAGAGAGAGAGAGAGAGAGAGTCAACCAATCTAATCTCTTGACCTCTCCTCTCTTCTACATGTCGATGTCTTATTCCTCCAGACTACAGGCTACAGGCTACACCACGGGCCCTGACTGAACCCCCCACCCCACCCCAACCCCCCCCCCCCCCCACAACCCCCCCCCCCCCCCCCCCCCCCCACCCCCCCCCCCCCCCCACCCCCCCCCCCCCCACCCCCCCCCCCCCCACCCACCCCACCCCCACCCTCACCCCCCCCCCCCACCCCCCCCCCCCCCCCCCCCCCCCCCCCCCCCCCCCCCACCCCCCAACCCCCCCCCCCCCACCCCCCACCCCTCAACCAGCATCGGTGACCTCCCAATTAGTCCTCGCCGGTGGTGGCCGTCTCCCTCCTGCGCCATGATCGGCGTGCCCACCTCCGCTCTCCACCAGGGGGAGCCAGCGGCCACCGTACTCACCTCGGAGCCGCTGGAGGTGGAGTGCCCCGTGTGCTACCAGGAGTACAACCAGTGCACCAAGTGCCCCCGGATGCTGGAGTGTCTCCACGTCTTCTGCACCGAGTGCCTCCAGCGGATCCAGCTGTGCCCGTGCGACGAGCACAGCCTGCCCGCCATCCCCTGCCCCCTCTGCCGCCACCACACGCCCCTGCTGAGCGGCGACACCCTCTGCCTGCCCCCCAACCTGCGGATACTGGCCCAGCTGCCGCCCAACGCCGCCGCCGCCGCCGCCGCCGCCTACGGCCTCCCCGTGTCCCTGCAGGCCGTGCCCCGCCCCCGCCTGCAGGCGTCCGTCACCCAGCGGGTGGTGGTCTCCATGGAGACGGGCGGCATCACGGATCACCACTATCACCACCACCATCGCTTTATCATCCTGCCCACCGTCAGCCTGCGGGTGCAGCAGATGCACCCGGAGCAGGGGCCCAGGGGCCAGCCGGGGGCCCGGGGCCTGCTCGCCGAGGACGTGGAGGTGGAGGTGATGCAGCAGCACAAGAGGACGCTGGTGTGTGTGCAGGTGCTGGCCGTGGTCTTCTGGGTGATGTTTGTGGTCACCTGTGTGGTGGGCGTGGTGTTCGGCCCGCATTGGTTCCACAAATGAGCGGGCTCTCTTGGTCATGAGGTCAGGAAGTCAGGAGGTCAGGAGGTCATGCCAAGCCTGGGACAATTTAAACACTTTTATTTGGTTTGTTTTTTTGTCTTTTTCTTTCAGTGTCCGATAATCCTTCATATTATTTATCAATCGGATGAGACATGTGTTGTATGTAAACCAGTGTCAAACTTTTTTGTGCATTTATAACTTTATTAACTTTGGAACTTTGGGTCAACTTTTTATTTGGTTTTTGCGTATTCATACTGGGCTGCTTAGATGTCTAGAAGTGTGTCTTAGAGTTAATTGAGAATATGTATAGACTGACTCATTCAATACAATACAATACAATAAAAACTCCTTCACTTGAAAATGAATACTTGTCAATAAATTCTTATTCTGAAAGAATACATGTTGGTGTTTATTCACATTTCCAAGGGTCAGGTTGCTTTGGTTAACTCAAGTGTGAATATATATCCACCATATAAGATATAAAGAAATGAAATCTGTATATTAACTATGGTAAGGCCTCGATCCTGCCTCTCCATCCCTGGAACGTGAAACAACAACAAAACGACAACAATGCATTATGGCGTCGGGTGCATTACTCGAGGAGTTTTAATCAGTGCAGATTCGACAAGTAGACGGAGACGCCCCACGTGCATGTGGTCCTGGTTAAACTTCGTATGTAGTGTGCTTTTATACTGTGGTTGCTTTCCTTTTGTAATCCCATCCCAGCTCCAGGTCGCTGGGATTTGCTTTTGCTGTGCTGAGTTTACCCAGTTTGATGCATTAAGTGTGGGTGTGCGTGCACGTGCACACACTCTGTCTCTGTCTCTGTCTCTGTGTGTGTGTGTGTGTGTGTGTCTGTGTCTGTGTCTGTGTGCGTGTGTGTGTGCGCGTGCCCGCCCGCCCGTGCACCCACACACACTTTCATTGACTCGTGAGGGGGAGAGACGGGTTAAGTGTAGGATAGCGTTTCGACGCGCCCCCGGAGACGTCCACATGAAAAGAGTACGGTGTTTGTATGTCAAAGTAATTGACATCTTACCCCATTTGCTCACCGCCTCCTCCCCTACCCGCCATCTCTCCCCTCCATCTCTCCCTTTCCTTTCTCCCCTCTCCTTTGTTTTTTCACCCTCTTTCTCCCACTCCCCCCTCCCCCCCTCCCTCCCTCAAACTGTACTGCTGCCTTCTCTTTATTTTTCCACTTCTCTCCTTTGCCTCACCCCCAAGATTGCTTTCCTCCTCTCCTCTCCTCCTTTTCTTCTTCTTTTCTCCCCCTTCTCTCCTCCTTTCAGTTCTCTCCTTGCATTACTCTCTCGCTCTCCCTCTCTCTTCAACTCACTCAGTTTCTTTGAGTCGGTCCCTCTCACTCCTTTTCTCCCTCTGTCTCTCCCTCTCTCTCCCTCTCTCTCTCTCTCTCACTCTTTGAGCCAGTGTGAGTCTCTCTATCTCTATAACTGAGATTCTTTCTATAACAGACTCTCTCTCGATAACTGATGTCCATTCTCTCTCTCTCTCTCTGTCTCTGTCTCTCTGTCTGTCTCTCTTTCTCTCTTTCTCTCAATTCAATTCAATTTAAAGAGCTTTATTGGCATGGGGAACATACATTTACATTGCCAAAGCGAGTGGTAAATAAAAACAAAACAAATCGAATTTCCAATTGTCGATTTACAAATGTACAATTGCAGATATTCTATAACAAAGAAATATGTAAACCAAGCTGCAGTATTGCAATCGAATGTATAAATATGAGTTTCTAAAATATACTTGTAAAGAATTAAATATGTATCTGTCTTTCTCTCTCTCTCTCTGTCTGTCTGTCTCTGTCTCTTTCTCTCTCTCTGTATTTCTCTCTCTGTCTCCCGCTCTCTCTCCCTCTCTCTCTTTCTCTCTATAACTGAGATTCTTTCTATAACTGTCTCTCCCTCACTGACGTTTTGTGTCTCTCCGCCAGTTGGTATCCTCGGACACCCCGGCAGCGCCGGTGGCGGAGGCTCCGGTTGCCGCGGCGCCCCCGGCGGAGACGGCGGCCCAGCCCTCGCCCCCTCCCCCACCCCTGCCCCCCCCGCCCGCCGAGAGGACGGGCGGCATCGGAGACTCCCGGCCTCCCTCCTTCCAGTGAGTGAGCGAGCGAGCGACAGAGACACACACACACACACACACACACACACACACACACACACACACACACACACACACTCTTTCACAATGTATGTCATGGGTTTTACCGGCACCGTTTGAGACACTTTACCGCCTCACTGCATTATTTAAATGTCCGCCATTAAATGGGTCATCTCTCACCCCAAGTATAACAAAAATGACACACACACATACACACAAAAATAACCTATTTGACCCCTTGTTTGGCTCTCAGGGGCCAGGTAGCGATGTGTTGTGTGTATAATACTGTACACACGATACTAATACCCAGTCACACGTACCCAAAATATTTACACTTCCAACTTCCATTAAACTTCCATCAAACGGCCTTGAAACGCTCTACGTCTCACGGCCATTTTCCACCAAAACACAAATAGTCACACACACACACACGGCCCACACCCTTTCCCATTGTCATGGATACGTGCAGGTACAGTATAGAATGCCGCCGCCGGCCCCGGATCTCATGTTTCCAACCGTTGGCCGCGCAACACAACAAGGGAACCATTTGCAAACGGGGCTCTGTTGCTGTATATAAAGACCGCCCCCCCTCCTCCAGCGATTTAGTCACATGACACAACTTCCACGTATGTTTAGTTGTTTAGGGGCGGGAGCTGCGAAACGCTCCGCCTTCCTGCTGTTCACACCAGTTCTTTCAGTAGTAAAAGGCACCGGGTTTGATTGGCCAAAAAGTCCCCAATCTCTTTGTAGGCACATGGGAGCGTTGGTGCCAAACTCCTACTTGCTCCTTGAGTGAAATGAGTCTTTTCTATAAGTCAGCTTGGGGGAAAAGTGACTAAATGACTAAATAGTAGGCTATTGGCTTCCCCCAATACTGTACCTTTGCAGTCTAGTTTCATGGTGTTTTTTTTGGGTCTGTGTGAAAATATAATCCAAGTGGAGATAATGAACAAAACATCTGATCGTTGCTTCAAGTGAGATTTATTTAGGCAACAATCGACTAGTTGTGGGGGGTCTGGAGCCCTCGTGATCACAACAGGACAGATGGATGTTGGTGAATGTCTCTTGGGGATGTCGTTTCTCAACTCTCGGCGGCTTGTGTTTTGGCGGGACAGCCCCAACGCCGCGGGCAGCGTGGAAACGCTGGACGACCAGACGGAGACGGAGTCCGTGGTGTCCTTCCGACGGGAGCGCCCCCGCCACAGAGACCCCCTGGAGCCTCACGGTGAGACC
>PIJE02003872.1:14149-21649 GCA_002895965.2 Coryphaenoides rupestris
CGTGCAACCTACTGTTTCACCAGATGCTCGCGCCTCTTTATACATCGCGCTGCTCAGCCCGCGCGGCGCTTCCTGTGCAGCGGCCTGCTGTGGCGTTTGCCAGGGTTCAGCGCTCGATCGTTAATCTATGACACTACCCAGACGCCGACGCCGCGTAATAAGGCGAGCGGGCGACAGGGTTGTTGTCTGAAGTCTCTAATCACACGAGACGTCCGCGTGGCGACGGCAGATGAAAGCGTGTGTTTGTTCTGTTTGTGATTCACCTCCCCTGCAGCTGGCAGCCGCACACTAATAATGTATCCCCCCCCCCCCCCGTCTCTCGCTCGCTCCCTCCTCGCCGGTCCCCCTGTGCGTGGGAAGATGCATCTGTCCAAGTTGGAGGGCCTGAGAAGCCCCCAGATCTATTTGCGGCAGGACGTCCTGTGCGAGACCCTGGCGGGAAACGGCTGCCCCCTCCTCACCATCACCGCCATGCCCGAGACCACCTCCAACGACCACATCTGTCAGTTCCGTAAGTGCCCACGCGTTGGTCTCGGTCTGTGCATGAGTCTCTCGCCTCATAACCTTATCTGCCAGTTTTAACTGGCTGTCTCCCGACACACGCCTGGCACCGCCTCCGCAGTGCTTCCTGCTTCTCGTATATATATATATATATATATATATATATATATGTTTAGACGTGGCCAGAACTACCAAACGTGTATTTTGCTGTCCAATTATTCCCGTTTGTCCTTTGTTGTAACGGTGATTAAGTGCTGGCTAGACAGGGGGCACCATTAAACACTGGCAGGCTGGTTGGGTAACGGTGATTAAGTGCTGGCTAGACAGGGGGCACCATTAAACACTGGCAGGCTTGTTGCATTAGGAAAAACAAACCATACCTTTATATATCGCTAAATCAATTTGAAGTCCGTTGTGCTAAATCTCTATGTGGTTCTGGGTTCGATCCCCTGATCACACATACCTCCCTGAAGGCCCAAGCAAAGATGCCTCACCTCTCACCCCCTTAATGACATGTATCTGAATTCACTGTGAGCATCTGAGGTGCAACAGTGATGTAATGGTTAGAATTTGCCATTCGCCCCCCAAACGTTCTCCTCCCCTTCTCAGGGAACCGTGGCACGTACCAACGGCCCCGGTACCCCATACTCCCGTAGTACCCCCCACAGGATTCCCCGGGGGACACGGTCATAGGCCTTCTCCAAGTCCACAAAGCACATGTAGACTGGATGGGCAAACTCCCATGCCCCCCCAACAACCCTGCGAGGGTAAAGAGCTGGTCCACTGTTCCACGGCCGGGACGGAATCCGCATTGTTCCTCCTGATCAGGGAACCGTCCGGTGATCTTCCTGTCGGCCCGGGTGCACCCCGGGGAGACCAACGCCAGCTGGGTGATGAAGGGCACCCTGGAGCTGCTGATGAGCTCCAGCCAGCTGGCCCACAGCCTGCGAGAGGCCTACATCTTCAAGATCGTGCCCATGCTCAACGGCCGGACGGAATCCGCATTGTTCCTCCTGGAGCTGAGGTTCGACAATCGGCCGGAGCCTCCTTTCCAGCACCCTGGAATAAACTTTCCCGGGGAGGCTGAGCAGTGTGATACCCCGATAGTTGGAGCACACCCTCCGGTCCCCTTTTTTGAAAATGGGGACCACCACCCCGGTCTGCCATTCCACAGGTACTGTCCCCGACCTCCACGCGACATTGACTAGGCGTGTCAGCCACGACAGCCCGACAATGTCCAGAGCTTCAGCATCTCAGGGCGCGTCGACAGCCACAGACAATGTCCAGAGCCTTCAGCATCTCAGGGCGAATCTCATCCACACCTGGCGCCTTGCCACTGAAGAGCTTTTTGACTACTTCAGTGACCTCTACCAAGGATATGGGTGAGACTTCCCCCGAGTCTTCAGACTCTGCCTCTTCCACAGAGGACGTACTGGTCGGGTTCAGGAGCTCCTCAAAAGTGTTCTTTCCACCGCCCGACAATATCCTCAGTCTGGGTCAGCAGTTCTCCTCCCCGACTGAGCACAGCCTGAGCCAAGCCCTGCTTTCCCTTCCTGAGTCGCCGGACAGTTTGCCAGAACTTCCTTGAGGCCAACCGACTTCCCAGTCTCAGACTCCTCCCCGACTGAGCACAGCCTGAGCCAAGCCCTGCTTTCCCTTCCTGAGTCGCCGGACAGTTTGCCAGAACTTCCTTGAGGCCAACCGAAAGTCCTGCTCCATGGCCTCCCCGAACTCCTCCCACACCCGGGTTTTTGCTTCAGCAACCGCTGAAGCTGCGGTCCTTTTGGCCTCCCGGTACCTGTCTGCTGTTTCAGGAGACCCCTGGGCCAACCAGGCCCGAAAGGCCTCCTTCTTCAGCCTGACGGCTTCCTTCACCGCTGGTGTCCACCAACGGGTTCTTGGGTTGCCGCCACGACAGGCACCGACAGCCTTCCCGGGTAACGTCGGCCTTCTCGTCTCGTCTTTCTCCTCTTCAGACCCTAGAACGGTCCTGTTTGCCCGGGCTCTGAGTCAGGGGGCCTGGGTGTCATCACTGGAACCGCCAGTTGGCACGAACCCCAACCCCCAAGCTTCCCGAGTCTCCTTCGGGACATTGCCACGGCTACGACAGTCTTTTACACCGACACGCGACACCCTTAATTGACACGCATAAGCGCTCACCGTACCTGCCCACATACAGAGGGGCGGGGCACTTGGTGTGGGAAAAAAAAGGGGAACGAAGCACGACTTGTTCAGTTTGGCGCTTCATAATGGTCATTTTCATTTCGCACGGTCTTGGGGTGGTAAGCATATTCAGCGCCGGATCGCATGAATCACGCGCATTGGAGCCATCTTAGCTCTCCTACACATCTTGCCCACTGGCTGGTTTGGAGTATTTTTGCAGCAAGAAACGGTGTTTTTCTTGCTGTTTCCACGCCGAGCGCAAATGGAGTAGGGAAGCTTAAGTCATAATAAATGACACACCATAAGCGGATCGTAGATGTGAGCCTCCACCAAGACGATATACATCAGATTTATCATTCCACGCTACACAGTAACAATAATATGTTGTGCGTCTTACCAGGTTTTTGGTGTAGTCTTTTACTTGGAATCTAGCGGGTCTTTCTAGGGATCGCTGCGATTTGGATTAGCCCACTCTGAATCCAAATCACCACCAGTCGCTGGCCAGGTGGGATCAGGATCGGAAGCTGGGTTTGTTAAGGCCAAGCAGGTATCATATATAAGTACACATTATTTTATTTGTCTTGTGTTGTGTGTGTTGTCTTGTGTTGTGTTGTGTTGTGTTGTCTTGTCTTGTGTGTTGTTGTCTTGTGTTGTCTTGTGTTGTGTTGTGTTGTGTTGTCTTGTGTTGTCTTGTCTTGTGTTGTGTTGTCTTGTGTCTTGTCTTGTGTTGTCTTGTCTTGTTGTGTTGTCTTGTCTTGTGTCTTGTCTTGTGTTGTGTTGTGTTGTGTTGTCTTGTGTTGTCTTGTCTTGTCTTGTCTTGTGTTGTCTTGTGTTGTGTTGTGTTGTGTTGTGTGTGTGTGTGTGTGTGTGGTGTTGTGGTGTGGTGTGTGTGTGTGTGGTGTGTGTGTGTGTGTGTGTGTGTGTGTGTGTGTGTGTGTGTGTGTGTGTGTGTGTGTGTGTGTGTGTGTGTGTGTGTGTGTGTGTGACAACGCAGAGTGTTCTGTGACTACCACGGTCACTCCCGAGAGAAATGTGTTCATGTACGGCTGCAGCGTCAAGGAAACGAGTCTGGCAGTCCAACGTCAAGCACCTCCTCCTGCGATCTGCAACGAAGACCTCGGATACAGGGTAGACGCACCACATGCCCACACACACACACACACACACACACTACACACAAGCGTGAACACAATATAGACGTACAGGCCTAGAGACACAACCGAAATAACGACCATTGATCGTTATCCAGTGAGAGAAAAGGCTGTGCCTTGCTAAACCCTACCTGTACGTTCCCCTTTGGATAAAAGACTGTCGTCACAAATAAGAAAAACACAAAATATGTCTCCAGTTTTTTAAAAAGGTTTAACCAAAGGTTAAGTTCGGTCGATTCTTCAACCGTAATCCTCTAGTCCAATCTCGTATCGACACCGGGATCTCTGTGAAAAACGGCTGTCATTTTTGAACCCCATAGAGCCTGCGGTAATGAGGCTAACAGCGTGTCTTACCCTGGTGTGTGTGTGTGTTGTGTGTGTGTTGGTGTGTGTGTGTGTGTGTGGTGTGGCGTGTGTGTGTGTGTGCCGTGTGCGTGCAGGCACAGTTAGGTGTGATATCTCTTTATAAGAAATGGTTTTAAACTCAGCGGTGCTTCTGACTCATACCGCAAAAATCTAAACCCTCACGATCGGTACGGCCACAGAAGACTGATTCGTGATTCGTCACGTTGACGGCTCAAACAGGTTTGTCCGAGTTCTCTGTATTTAATTATGTTTGCGCTATTAACTCATAATGCGGACAATATCAGCGTTAAAGATCGCTGCTGTGGGATGTGTTAACTCATCAAGTCTGCACAGGCAGAGTTTTAATTGGTTCACCAGCATCCCCTCTTGATTTCCGGAGAGGGAAATGGTTTCTCGTTTTTTTTCTCGTTTTTTTTTTTTTTTTTCCGATGTGCCTTCCCCGATGTCCGTAAGCAATATCCTGCCACCGGGTGAAGCAACATCACCCCCACATGTGTCTTTTATTACACCTTCATATTAATATTGGTGACATATAGACGTCTTTCTTGTCTCTATGTAGTGCAGGCTCTGCTTATGTTTATTATGCATATTTCGTTGATTGTCTTTGTCATTCTTTAATGCTATTCTTAATGTTTGTGCTTTCAACTGTTGCCTGCCCGGGGACTACATATGAAAATGTGCCCTTTGGCCAACTCTCGCATATTTTCAGAAATGTTGTTAATATGCAATCTCCCGGTCAAATAAAGTAAGAAAATAAGAAAAGAAACTTGTTTACAATACATTTCAGGCTCCATCGTTTTTGCTGCATCCTCCCGTTCTGACCCATCCTCCTGTTATTCCCCCCCCCCTCAGACACTGCCTAAGATCCTGTCCCAGGTGGCCCCCGCCTTCAGCATGTCCAGCTGCAGCTTCGTGGTGGAACGCTCCAAGGAGTCGACGGCCCGCGTGGTCGTGTGGCGGGAGATCGGAGTCCAGCGCAGCTACACCATGGAGAGCACGCTGTGCGGCTGTGACCAGGGCAAATATAAGGTAGGTGTGTGTGCGTGCGTGCGTTGCGTCCGAGTGGCTGTGTGTAGTTGTGTGTGTGTGTTGTGCTGTGTGTGTGTGGGTGTGTGTGGGTAGATGGTGTGTGTGGCGTAGATGATGCGTGTGTTGTAGATGGATGCGTGTGGCGTAGATGAGTGCAATTAGATGCAGTGTGTGTGTGTGTTGAATGTGCGAGTGTGTAGATACGCGCGTG
The DNA here is from genome assembly GCA_002895965.2 of Coryphaenoides rupestris. Lineage (NCBI taxonomy): Eukaryota > Metazoa > Chordata > Actinopteri > Gadiformes > Macrouridae > Coryphaenoides > Coryphaenoides rupestris. Next base: position 19,571 of record PIJE02003872.1, read on the forward strand.
TGTGTGTTTGTGTGAGAGGCTGTGTGTGTTGAATGTGCGAGTGTGTGTCTGTGTTGGATGCGCGAGTGTGTAGATGCACGTCTGTGTGTGTGTGTGTGTGTGCGCACATGGTCGACAACGTGGCTGAGCCTCAGTTTGCCTGTCGAATCGCTAACTGGCCACCAGGTGGAGCACTCTGACCAGGTCAATCGCCCAATGACTTCACCTGGCTACCACTGCAAGCATCTACACTTTACTTTATTTCACCGGCTGATTGGTTCATCATTAATTGATCAAGGGTTAAATAAAGCAGCTTCGGTGTGAACGATGGACTGTGATTGATTGAAACTGAATTAAAAGGGACCAGTGTGCACCACAGCACCGCATAGGAAGCAGAAAACGGCAGAATATTAATTGGACATTTTGAAAGTGAAAGTAGATTCTTGCCATTCTATTATTCAGCACCGTGGAACATTTGCTGATGTCAACATAAACGTCTCTCCCCCTATACAGGTGTGTGTTTGTGTGTGTTTGTGTGTGTGTGTGTGTGTGTGCGCCTGTCCACAATATTCAGTTCCTGCTCAGTACCTTACTGTCCCCCCACCCCTCCTACCCTTCACTCAGTTGAGAGCCGTTGCAGACAATGGTAGAAGTGTGGGGAAGATTTGTGACTTTTTATTTATTTATTCATTCTTTTTTTTTTTATATCATTTAAAACATTTTCCCGTGACTGTTCGTATTGTTCATGTCACTATCTTTTTTTTTGCCATTATTTTCTTTGGCGACTGTTTATTCCATGGATGTGGTTTTCTGCACGGCACACAGGAAGTCCACGCACTGATGAATATCGTTGGTTTATTTCTTCTTCTTCTTCTTCTTCTTCTTCGCTTTCATCGACTCCTCTCCCTGTTTTTATTTTCCTCGTCCCCATCACTTGTTCTTCTGTCTTCCTCCCCTCCTCCTGCTAAACTGTGGTATTGGACCACTGGAGACCGGAGCCAATGTCAACATCTGACTCGCCCGGGGGTGGTGTGTTGCGGAGGCCTTGGCCGCGCTCACCTCTGCTGCGTCTCCCCCCGCGTCGCACCGCCCTGACTGTTTGTCCAGATGTGCAGGAACCTCCCGGTGGTTCCCAGAACCTCTCCGCACGACTTCCCAACGCTTTGACGTTCCCTCCGAGCGTCTCTGGAGCACAGCGCTAAGAAAGAGACCCTGTGTGTGTCTGTGTGTCTGTCTGTGTGTGTCTGAATGCATCTGTGTGTGTGCGCGTGTGTGAATCTGTGTGTGCGGTTGTCTGTGTGCTTGTTTGAATGTGTGTGAGTGTGTGTGTCTGGGTGTGTGTCTGAATGCATCTGTGTGTGTGCGCGTGTGTGAATCTGTGTGTGTGCTTGTCTGTGTGCTTGTCTGAATGTGTGTGTGTGTGTGTGTGTGTGTGTGTGTGTGTGTGTGTGTGTGTGTTTGTGTATGTGTGTGAATGCATCTGTGTGTGTGTGTGGGCATGCTTGTGTGTCTGTGCGTGTGTGTGTGTTTGTGTGTGCGTGTGCGTGCGTGTGTGTGTGTGTGTGTGTGTTTGTGTGTGCGTGTGCGTGCGTGTGTGTGCTTGTCGTGTTGTGCACGTGGCACACGTGTACACGTTTAAAGATGAACCCGGCACCGTTTTTACACAACACAACAGCGAGTCCCCTGTGGCTGTGCAGCAGCCTTGTGGGGTCCTTAGTGCTCCTCTAAATAACACGTAGCACCTCTTAATAGCCGCGCCTGTGGTCTCCCCCTGCAGCCATGCGTACACCGCTAATGCTTCTGTGTGTCTGTGTGTGTGTGTGTGTGTGTGTGTGTGTGTGTGTGTCTGTCTGCCTGCCGCCTCCTCCTCCTCCTCTTCTTCCTCCTCCCAGGGCCTCCAGATCGGCACCCGGGAGCTGGAGGAGATGGGGGCCCAGTTCTGCCTGGCCCTGCTGCGGCTGAAGAGGCTCACCTCCCCGCTGGGCCTGCGTCACCACCAGCACCTCCTGGATGTGGAGAGCGATCTGCTGGAGACCCGCGCCAAAGTGACCAGGTACGGTACCGGACGACCGGACCGGACCGGACCGGACCGGAGATCCT
>PIJE02003873.1:0-2500 GCA_002895965.2 Coryphaenoides rupestris
CTAGCCCCCACGCCCCCCCCCCACCTCGAGGAAAGGGACTCCGTGAACCCTATGGTCCGCGGATTCCCGGGTATGGGGTGGTGTGAGATTCCCCGGTCTTTCGGCCCCGTCCCGATCTTTAATGTATAATGAATGCCTCTCTCTCGCTCTCGCTCTCTCTCGCTCTGTGTTCCCCATGAAAAATGTAAATGTTCCATGAATCATTGACACGGAGGTAATTGCCCGTACATGACACATGCATTATCCGGCACGCAGAGCATATATATGGAAATAGCTTTGCGTGTAGGTATAGAAAACGCAAAGGATAGAGAGGGGGGGGGGGGGGGCGGGGGGGTGGTCATCAGTCAAGGTCTCAGTTCCTTTGCGTTTACCTCACAGCCTCTATCCCTATAGTTCTGATCTCGGTTTTGAAGTCGCGCCCCTTGCTCACCTATAGCTTCACACACACCTGTTTTTATCTCTCTCTCACTGTCTATGTCTCTCCCTCGCCTGGCTGTGTTTCTCCCTTGTCTCTTCTTCAACACACACACACAAAAATTCCCCCCCCCCCCCATCTCTCTCATCTCTCTCTCCGTCTACCACTCTCTCGCCCCCCCTTCCTTCCTCGCCTGCATGCTGTGCTGTGTTGGTTGTTTGCATGGGCTAGCCCGCGGGCGCTCGCTGGAGATGGCGGCTCCCAGCTGGGCCCAAGGTCTGCTCTCGGGCCCACCAGGTGGCCCCAGACTAACCTCTGCCATGAAACCAGGTGACGCGCCCAGCAGACGTACAAGACCTCCTCCCGTGGCTTGACTGTAGACGCCAGACTCCTCCATTGGCTACTGGTAGACTACAAATCGCTCTTTTCAATAGCTAACTGTAGAATAAGACTCCTTCGCCTATTGGCTAACTATACATGTAGACTACATCGGCTTCTCTGACATTGGCTAAACTGTATGACTACAGTGGTACTCTTCCGTGTATTGGGATTAACTTCCTCTATTGGCTAACTGTAGACTCCATACTCCTCCCATTGGCTAACTGTAGACTACAGTGGTACTTCCTATTGGATAACTTCTCTTATTGGCTAACTGTAGACTAGTCTCCTCCCATTGGCTGACTGTAGACTGCAGCTGTTTTCATTGGCTAATTGTAGACTACAGCGGCTCCTCTCATTGGCTAACTGGAGACTACAGTGGTTCCCATTGGCTATCTGTAGCGTATGTATTAGTAGTACAATTCTGCATTTATTGACTATTTACATTTATTATTTACTAATTACATGTCAAGAAACAATATTGTGTACTTACTGTATCTACAGCAAGTGCAATCTCCTGTGTCCTGACTGCAGGTGCTGCTGTCCTCACAATATCATTTAGATTTTCAGATATTCCAGTTTGCTGAGTTTATTGATTTACAAATATGTGTCCTTGTCTGTGTGTCTGTCTGTCTACTGGTCTGTCTGCCTGTCTGCTTTTTGAAGAGACCACACCACTGACACATTGATCGAGGTCTCTCTTTGTGTTCCGGACCAACCCCCGAAAGTCCACCCCCCCCCCCCCCCCCCCCACACACACACACACACACCCCCCCCCCCCACCCCACCTGACTTTAGATTAATATCTGATTTGAGAGACAAGCTCTCATCAAATTGGTGGTGGAGGTTAACTGTATAAAAGCATCTGTAAAGGTTTCACATCGAGAACAGTGGCTGGCCGCTGGTAGAAAAATGTACGCACGGAACAGGAAACAAGGGTGTATAAGTCCACCCCCTTGGAGTTTCTGGTTTCCGGGCCTGGGCTATGACCCGCCCCCCCCACTCCACCCCGGCCGCCACACCAAAAAACCAGAAGTTCCGCAGTAACTAACGCGGTCGGACGGCTGACGCCCGCGGATTAGCATTTTGCGGGCAGGCAGGTGTGAGGCGGCCGCGGTTCCCGCCGCTTGACTTCATGCTCGGCAGGACTTGACTCGTCCTGATTAAAAAAATGACAATCGCTCGTCTGTGCTCCCTCTTTGTCCTTGTCGCCGCCGCTGTCTGTCTCTCTGTCTATCTTCCTGTCTGTCTATCTGTCTATCTGTCTGTCTGTCTGTCTGTCTGTCTGTCTTTCTGTCTGTTTCCTGTCCCTCCAGGCTGAGGAGGAGCTGGGCCGGGCTCAGAAGGTGTTTGAGGAGCTCAACGTGGAGTTGCAGGACGAACTCCCCGTTCTGTGGGAGAAGTGAGCTCCTTCTCCTCCTCCTCCTCCTCCTCCTCCTCCTCCTCCTCCTCATTGCCTCCTCCCCCATCCACCACCTCCTCCATGAAACACCCGTTCACAAGCTCACACACAATATTTACAACGTCACAATGTGACGACTTGTATTATATTGTATTGTAATATATTTAGACCATGCTATGATCGCTCACAAAATAATATGTTTGTGTGTGTGTGTGGTGTGTGTGTGTGTGTGTGTGTGTGTGTGTGTGTCCGTGTCCGTGTCCGTGTGTGTGTGTGTGTGTGTGTGTGTGTGTGTGTGTGTGTGT
>PIJE02003873.1:7500-25000 GCA_002895965.2 Coryphaenoides rupestris
CATAATGAGCTGGAGAGAGGAGTGTGGAGCTGTCCGCCACTCCGAGACGCTGAAATATGCGCCGCTCGGTGGCTACGTGGCTAACACACACACACGCACACACACACACACACGCACACCACACACACACACACACACACACACACACACACACGGAGAGAGGGGAGCGAGGGGGAGGGAAGGCACTCACCACTTAAAGGTACTCTATGTAAGAATCGTTGGATTCCTTCTCGTTACCGACCCCTTTAGGCCGGTAGGTGAACTGCAGCCCGCTGGAGATCTCTTACGTAAGAAATAACTTTTCTTTTTTGTTTCATTATCCGCACTTACACATCCGTCACTTCCTTCCCTTTTTCCCGGGAAATCCGACCTGATTCAAAGATAAGAGAAATCATCCCAAAAGCTGTTCTACGCGACAACAGAGAGAGTCGGGGGAAGCTCTCGTGTTTTAACTTCAACCACAACCTGCTCACAAACCGGCGATTTAAAGCGATTTGTGCATTTAAAATCCTAACATGTAGTCCCTGAACGGATTCATGATTCTTTAAACTTAAACAACTGACGTAACAAATGTGGGTCATCAACTATATTATGCTAGGCTAAGCTAAGCTAGGCTAAACCCACCGATGAGCCACGGCAAATATAAGACGAGACGGACGGGACATTATCTAAACTAAGCCAAACTCAAATAAGACTAAGATAGATAGACTCTATCTGGCGAAGATCAACACAATGTGCTAAAAGAAAAGGCCACCCGCTCAACAAAATGGAACGACGTGCGGCCGCAAAGCACAACAGATTAACACTCGCTTTCCAGATGATTCCGGCAGTGAAGAAGACTGAAAGGCTATACTCTCTTCTCCCGCACCTCGCCTGCCAAATGTTGGCTACGCTGGCACTCCAGCACGGGGTGATGGTGTTGGTGGTGGTGATGGTGGTGGTGGTGATGGTGGTGGTGGTGGTGGTGGTGGTGGTGGAACGGACGGCTCTGATCTCGCCCCCTCACCCCTACTGATGCGTAGATGAAGAAGTTCGGTGGATGGGAGCTTCATGCATGCCCAGCTTGAGGCCTAAACTGATATTTATGTGTTGAAGCGCATTGAGGGGCCGGGAATCGTGGCAAGGAATCGTGGTCTTGGTTCAATTGGACCGGGAATTTATTTGACTTTATGCGTGTGTGTGTTGCCCTGCGTCCGGCTGGGGGCGAGCTTGTGTGCGCATTGGAGTCTCGGAATATGAAGACATATATAGAAATATACTTCTGATTCTGGGATTTCGAGGAGTATGTAAGGGATGGCGCATTTTGAGTCGACTTGATTGGGACAGAGCGTTGTCCGACCTCATTTGGACAAAGACGACGACAAGTACACACACACACACACACACACGGACACACACACTCGCACAAATTCCGCATTTAATTTCAAATCAACCCGTCAGGCTGCATTCTGCGCCGAATTTGCTCTAAACGGACGTGACTTTGTGCGGTTCGACCACAGAGGAAATCAAAGGCGAATTGATTCTCCCCCTGCTTAGAGTTTGCACGGCTCTGATTGCAGAGGTTTTAATAATGTAGAGTTCTCATCCCCCCTCTCCTCCTTTCCTCCCCTCTCCTCTCCTCTCTCCTCCTTTCCTCCTCCCTCCTCCCTCCTCCCTCCTCCCTTCTCCTCCCAGCCGCTGTCGAGTGTATACTGTATACAGTGCGAGGCCATCACTAATCAAATTCTCTTTCTTTTTTTTTCCTCCCCCCCCCCCCCGCCCCCCAAACCTATTCCATGGCCCTGCTGTGCATCTTCAACATCAGGTAAGAAATTGTGCTATCATTCTACCAATCAATAGCAATATAGCCTGTAGCCTGTAGCTAGCAACGTGCCGACACTCTCTGTGCACCCGCAGATTTAGATGTGTGCAGATAGCAGCCGGAGGGGGGGGGGGGGTGGGGGGTGTTGATGACAGCATCATCACAGTCAGGTGAAGACGGTAACCCCCCCCTCGCACCACCCCACCTCCAAACATCTTTTGTTTGAGTCTTTTATTCATCAAACACACAGTGCCACCCCAGCTTGTACTGGAAGCTATATACCACGTGGCACACATGGAGAGAGAGAGAGAGAGAAGAGAGAGAGAGAGAGAGAGAGAGGAGAGAGAGAGAGAGAGAGAGAGAGAGAGAGAGAGAGGAGAGAGAGAGATAGAGAGAGAGAGAGAGAGACTGAGAGAGAGAGATGGAGAGGAGAGAGAGAGAGAGAGAGAGAGATGGAGAGGGATCCGAAGAGAGAAATTGGAGTGCGTGTGTGAGAGAGAGAAGAGAGAGAGAAATTGGAGTGTGTGAGAGAGAGAGAAAAACAGAGGAAGCCAGAGAGAGAGAGATAGAGAGAGAGAGAGAGAGAGAGAGAGAGAGATGGATCCAACGAGACAGAGAGAGAGAGAGAGAGAGAGATCCAAAGAGAGACAGAGACAGAGATAGAGAGAGACAAATAGAGTGAGGAAGAGAGAGATGGATCCAAAGAGAGAGATAGATAAATCGAGAGTTAGAGAGAGAGAGATAGAGAGAGATCCATACAGATAGATCCAGAGAGAGAGAGATATATACAGTTATATATATATATATATAGAGAGAGAGAGAGAGCGAGAGAGAGAGAGAGATTCTCTGGGCTCAGTGAGATGTAGCTTAGCACCAGTAGTCCAGTGCTGGTGATGGTGCTGGTGTGTGTGTGCTGGTGTGTGGTGGTGGTGGTGGTGATGCTGCTGGTGGTGGTGGTGCTGGTGTGTGTGTGTGTGTGTGTGTGTGTGTCTGCTTAGCCTGCAGCTCTCCAGTGACAGCTCCCTCCCCCAGCTTATGACAAATGGCGGGGAGCTGAGCGGGCTAACAGGGAAGTAATGGCTGTTGGTTCATTAGTAGGCCGGGTCGCGGTGGGCCCCGGCCCTCAGACACACACACACACACACACATACCACTTTATTCTGCGCGCCCTGGGACCCCCAACGGACGGACCCGCGGACGGACGCAAAAACACACACACACACACACACACACACACACACACACGTGCGCGCCCCTGTGTGTGTGTGTGCCTACAGTAATGCGTGTGTGTTTGTGTGTGCGTGAGACACAGTCTCTATCCTATGCAAGCCGTTGGTGGACATACAGTACGTACAGAGGCATACACACACATGCAGACACACACACACACACACACACACACAACAGGGGAACCACACACAGGAATGCAAACAGGCCACACCACGTACATACGCCACAACACCACACCCACACACACACACACACACACCACACACTGTCCTTCTCTCTCTCTGACTCTATTTCTATATACTGTTTACACACACACACACACACACATACACACGCACAAACACGGGTACACACACACACACACACGCGGGACATGCCGACGTGTATTGATCTGATCCGTTGCTTCATTGTCACTGCCCCCCCACCCTCCCGCCCCCCCATCCTCCCACCCTCCCACACACACACACACACACACACACACACACACACACACACACACCCCTCATCCCTCATGGGATGTCTGTCTGCGGCTGCATCCGTATTCCTTGATGTTATTTTTCCTCGTATTGATATTTGATCGGCTCCCTAACGACGAGGTGAATCGGCTGCGACCTCATGACCTTTTGACCTTGGCCTGAGGTGGGTGGGTGGGTGGGGGTGGGTGGGTGGGTGGGGGGTTGGGGTGGGATGGCGACCAATGATTACCTGGCAGCGACGGCGGCGGCGGAGGCGGCGGAGTTGATCCCGCCTTAATTGTCATCACAATCTAATCCAAATATTCCTGCGTTCTGGATGCTCGCCGACAGCCCAACATCCTCCGTACCCCCGGCTGGCGATCGATAGGCCGGCCCACCGCTATTCCTCTGTGTCAGCCTGTCCTTTGTTCACAATCACCCTCCCTGCCTCTCTTCTCTCTCTCTCTCTCTCTCTCTCTCCCTCTCTCTCTCTCTCTCTCTCTCTCTCTCTGCGTCCAACTAAGGGCTCTCGGAGGGCCCCAGTCCAAACTGCCGGCCCTGTCTGTCTATTAATAAATAGCATTAACCACCCGGCCCTGCAGGGACTATTCATTTTAAAGATGAACTACCTTAAAGTACAACACAAAGCCGTCTCATTTTTTAGTGCTACCTCATTACCGCTCAGGGGCGGCCCCGGACTCATCTCCCGACAACCTCCTGCTCCGTCCCTCCGTCACCTCCGTCCCTCCGTCCCTCCGTCCCTCCGTCCCTCAGTTCACTTCCTGGCTCCTCCTCCACCACCACCACCACCCACCACCTCCACCACCACACTGTTTTAGAAGTCCAAGAAAAGCTCAGTGCAGCATCCGTATGAGTGAAAATCCATTTAGGAATGTTTATGAGTCCTCCTTCTCCTTCTACCCTCAGACAGATTTAGCGGGTTTTTTTTTTCTCTCGCTCTCGCTCGCTTTGAAAGTTTAAAGCTCGTTTAAAGTCCGGGCCTTCGCAGATGGCGCCGCTCCCCCCGGTTTTCCCCAAAACGTAATATTTTGACCGTCGTCCAGAGGAGCCGACGGCGACCGCGCGCGCGCTCACGGGCCTCGTGTTCCAGCGTTCCCGTATTTGTGTAATTACCGTTTATAATCGAGTTTATTTCCCAGAGTCGCCGTGCCACGCGGTGCCACGCGGTGCCATGCGGCAATTACCGCTGCGTGTGAACACGCGGGCCCGCGCTGAGCCGAGTCTTTATCGGCACGATAAGCCGCCGTGATCCGTGACGGTGTAGCTCGCCGCCCCGCTCCGGCTAAACCGTTCCGGCTGAACATCCTCTCCTGTCCGCTGCGCTCATCAGCCGCCCGCTAACTAGCAGCCCGGCCGCCAGACACCAGACGGCTAATTCTCACGAGAGCTCGCACCTTAACGTCGGCGTCAAGGAGATGTTATATATTATATCACGAAGTAGAATACATGTTTGATTGGCTGCACCGTCCCGTGGTTGTTCATGTTCGATATAGTCTCTATAATCTATATATTCTCTTTATTCTATATACTTTTTACCGTTGTTATTAGGTGCTATCTTACTAATTGTTCAGAGTTGTTTTAGCATTTGTGTTTATTAGAATACTGTTGAGAGGAAAACGTTTTACTTTACTTACGAGGTAATATTACTAATTGTGTAAAGTTGTTATCGAATGTATTTACTGCAGGAGTGAATGGGAGTAAGCGTTCCATTGTACTTGTTACAGGTGGCAAGAAAGAAATCTTGAATCTTGAATTCTCATAATAATAATAATAATAATAATAATAATAATAATAATAAGTAATAATTTTATTATTTTATTAATTATGAGAATCATTATTTAGAATTCATGATTATTATTATTAGTTATTTATTATATTATTATTATTTAGCGTAATTTTGTTTCCTGTTGGAATGCTCGGAATCGGAGAATGGAAAATATCGGAATCCCGTGCGTGTGTGTTGTGTGTGTGTGTGTGTGTGTGTGTGTGTGCGTGCGACACACACAACGTCTCCCCTCCGCATCTCAATGTCAAAATATTTGTACAGCGTTCATTATTATTATTATTTATTTATTTTGTCGTACGTCGCGGAACTCGGTGGGAGTGACGGGCAGAAGAAAGGCGGGAAAGGAAAAGAACGGTTTGAAGTTCTTTTCTTTTCTTTTTTTCCGCCGCCCTTCTTTTTTTTTTTTTTTACAGGAACAGCCTCATTATCAGCGAGCCGCGCGGCGAGTTATTCCGTATGAAGTGCAGATAAAAGCCGAAGAAGAAGAAGAAGAAGAAGAAGAAGAAGAAGAACAGCCGACGATAGCGAGGCGCCGGAGAGAGACGTAAAGAGCAGGGCGCAGAGAAAAGGATACGGCAGAGAGAGAGGGGACACAGGAGAGACCACAGAGAGAGAGAGAGAGAGAGGAGAGAGAGAGAGAGAGAGGAGAGAGAGAGAGAGAGAAAAGAGAGAGAGAGAGAGAGAGAGAGAGAGAGAGAGACAGAGAGAGAGAGAGAGAGAGAGAGAGAGAGAGGGGGGGAAGGAAGGATGAAGCTGGAAGGAAAATAAAATGTGGAGGCAAGAAGAAGAAGAAGAGGAGGAGGAGGAGGAGGCTCGATCAAAGGGATCCAGGGGGGAGGGAGGGAGGGAGGGAGGGAGGGAGGGAGGGAGGGGGAGAGAGGAGAGGAGGTGAGGGGAGGTGTGGAAATCACGGTGGGTTTCAAAAGACGGGGGGAAAAAAACGAAATGAAGAAAGAAAGAAATGAAGAATGAAAAGGGGGGGGGTCGGGGTGGGAAGAGAAGTTGTGGCAAAAAAAAAGATTATTATTGGCGGCGGCCTCCCTGGCTCTTATGACGGTCTAAGGGGGGTTTGTCTGCTTTTAAAGTCTTCCTCTGCGCCCGCCCTTCCTCCCTCTCTGTGTGAAGTTCTTAGGAGATGATTTTAGGAGGGGGGGGGGGGGGGGGGGGGGGCTCCTCTGATGCCGCTGATTTTGATCCGCGGATCTGCGGCGTGTTTTAAGCCGTCACGACGTTCAATTGTGTCCCGCGCCGTCGCTCGTGTGTCACCTCCCCCCTGCCTCCCCCCCGTGTGTGCCTTTTGTTTGTGTCGTTGTGTCTGATGAATACGTCCATACACACACACACACACACACACACGCACACACACACACGCACACACACACACACACATTAAACACGTGTCGACAGGTCATGCAAAGCTACACGACTTATAATAAGTGTGTCTCATCTGATGTAGATCTGACTGCCTGTGTGTGTGTGTGTGTGTGTGAGTGTGTGTGTGTGTGTGTGTGAGTCCATGCACGTGTGTGTGTGTGGGAGGTAGGCACGTGTGCTTGTTAATGCACACGTGTGAACGCGTGTGTGACTCCACGTGTGTCTCTGTCTCTCTGTGTGTGTGTGTGTGTGTGTGTGTGTGTGTGTGTGTGTGTGTGTGTGTGTGTGTGTGTGTGTGTCGATGCAAATCGTTGCGTGTTAATTGATGTGAAGCAGAGAAGCGTGTGTCCAGGCTTGTGCATGCGTGTGTGTCTGTGTGTGTGTGTGTGTGTGTGTGTGTGTGTGTGTGTGTGTCTGTGTGTGTGTGTGTGTGTGTGTGTGTGTGTGTGTGTGTTGTGCGTGTGTGTGTGTGTGTGTGTGTGTGTGTGTGTGGTGTGTGTGGTGTGTGTGGACCATCTCCTGCTCACCTCTGGAGAGCAGTCACGGCCCGATGAAAGCAGCTGCATGTGCTCTCACAGACTGCGTTGTGCGTGTGGCCGCGGCTCCTCCCCCTTCACCCCCCCCCCCCCCCCCCACGCACTGCTGACGTAAATCTACCCCTCCCTCCCTCCCTCCCTCCCTCCCTCACTCACTCCCTCACCTCCCCCGCCGCCGAGACCGTTGCGTGCACGGCGAGGATTTCACGCGCCAAAGGCAGAAAAAAAAATGGACGCTTTGCGCGGGGGAAGGGAAAAATAAGAACTAACGACCAAACAAGAAACAAAACAAAAAACCTCGACATCGTGTCACGCTCGTGTTTCTGCGGCGCTCGGCCCGTTCCGCCGTCGCACGCCGCCAAACCATTGTGGCGACGTGTGGTTTGACGTGCCGTTGATTGAGTCGCGTCGACGCGGCGGCGGCGTGCGCGTAACCGTGACAACGTACGCTGCCCACGATTTCCCCCTGACAAGCGTTCTCTCTCGCTCTCTCTCTCTCTCTCTCTCGCTCTCTCTCTCTCTCTCTCTCTCTCTCTCTCTCTCTCTCTCTCTCTCTCTCTCTCTCTCTCGCTCTCTCTCTCTCTCTGCGTGTCGCTTTTATTTCTCGGGCTCCGGTCTCTCTGATCAAAGACACGTCGCTCCGTGCGTTTTGTTGCCTCGACGCCTCCGCCGTCGCCTTCGCCTTCGCCGTCGCCGTCTCCTCCCTCCTCCTCCTCCCCTCATTCCTTCGCCATCTGGAGACGTCCTCGTCATCTTGACAATGCACAATTCCGTCGCGAGAAGATGAAGATGAAGATGAATCATAAACAACAACATTACAAAAGAAAAATTGTACACCGGGCGCAATTGCCTCCTGAATGCGGCCTGCCAATCCGCTGAAAGGCTTTTGCAATTTCGTACAGAATTGCGTTCTAATCATTTTTAACGATTTTGTGTGAAGCTATAGTGTTTGGTTTTTTTTTTGGAAGGTTCCTTAACGATAGATGGGAGACACTTTGATGTTATTTTGTGCAGAAGCTGTTGTGATGACATATCGGCCGCACACACCCACGTGGAGAATATGCGTTCCGCCCTCAGCCCCGCCCCCCTCAAAAAAAACCGCCAATAAAACCGCTTCTGATTGGCTCTCGTGTCCCCAACACGGCCAATGCGTGCGCTCCTTCAAACGTGTCTTGTGCGGTGCGCGCGTGTGTGTGTGCATGTTGAGCGGCGCGCGTGTGTGTGTGTGTGCGTGTGTGTGTGTGTGTGCGCATGTGTGCTGTGCGTGTGTGGGTGTGGTGTTGTCCGCATGGTGCGTGTGTGCGTGTGTAGTGTGTGCGTGTGTGTGCGTGTGTTGAGCGCATGTGTGCGTGCGTCTGTGTGTGTGCGTGTGTGCATGCATGTGATCGCGTGTGTGTGTGTGTGTGTGTGTACACTATGTGTCGTCGGATGTGTAGAGAGAGAAGAGAGAGAAAGACAGTGACAGTGACATACAGAGGCAGGAAGAAAGGAGAGAGAGAGAGAGAGAGAGAGAGAGGGAGATGGAGATGGAGAGTGAGAGAGCGAGGGGGGCGGGGGGCGGGTTGGCGGGTTGGTGGTTGGGGGGCGGGGCGGGGCGGGGTGGGTTTGGTAGCAACCCCTGGGACCTGGTGTGTGTGATGAAACATTCAGGGTGAGTTGCCAGAGGAGTGATTCCGGTGCTGTAAAATGAAGCCTGGAAAAGCAATTTTCACTCGGCGAGAACTATTGCTTTCATTACCTCGCGACGCCCGCCGCATCAAAGGCTTTATCTTACCGAGATAAACGTTATGTCACGCCGCCGCCGCCGCCCGCCGCCGCCGCCACCGCCGCCGCCACCACCGCCGCCGCCACCACCGCCGCCGCCGCAACGGTGAGAGGCTCTGAGCGCTCATTTGCATACGCCGTCGAGATGCAGGTCACACACACACACACACACACACAACCATAATCAGACACACACTAGCACACACACAACCATAATCAGACACACACGAGCACACACACAACCATAATCAGACACACACTAGCACACACACAACCATAATCAGACACACGCACACGCGCACGCATGCACATACGCACGTATGTTGTATGCACACACCAATCACACACACACACACACACACACAATTACACAGACATGTGCACGCATTTAGCATGCACACCACACACGCACGCACGCACACGCACGCACACACACACACTCAATCATACCACTCAAACCACACGGACACACATGTGCACGCATTTAGCACACAAACACACACGCAAACACTTGCCATACACACACACACACACACACACACACACACACACACACACACACAGACATACCATACACACACACACACACACATAAACAACCACACACACACACACACACACACACACGCCATACACGCACAACCACACATACACACACGCAACGGTGGCAAAACAACATTACGGTGGAATATTAGTATTATTCCGGGGATCCCACCCCCCCCCCCCCCCCCCTCCCCAACGCGCGCGATGCGACACAACGTGTGTGTGTGTGTGTGTGTGTGTGTGTTGCCCAACGCTGTACAGCCTCAAGCGTCGGGCAACACATCGCTGGAAATGAAGACAAATAGTTAGCATTAATTGTACAGTGGCGACAATAAGACCTCTCTGATGAATGCCGCTTGTTTGCTGATTCAGAGCTCCGTGTTGATTTACGAACACTTTTACAGCTGATTAATTTTCCACGTGGACGGGGGGGGGTGGGAGGGGGAAGGGGGGGTTGGGTTGTGGGTAGGCGGTGGGGACGAACCTGAGTGTGCAACTACAGTACGAGTGTACAGTAGGTGCGGCGTGCGCGACGACGGCTGGGAGACGTATATGGGAGCGTATGTTTGTGTGTGTTTGTGTGCCAAGGTCTGCGTATATGTTTAGGTGTGTGTGTGTGTGTGTTTGTGTGCTAAGGTCTGTGTATATTTTTAGGTGTGTGTGGGTGTGTGTGTTTGTTGTTTGTGTGTGCTAAGGTCTGTCTTTATGTTTAGGTGTGTGTGTGTGTGTGTGTGTGTTTGTGTGCTAAGATCTGTGTACATATAGGTGTGTGTGTGTGTGTGTGGTTGTGAAGATGTGTATGTGTATGTGTGTGTGTGTCTGTGTGTGTGTGTGCGTGCGTGCGTGCGTGTGTGTGTGTGTGCGTGCGTGTGTGTGTGTGTGTGTGTGTGTGTCAAGCAAGTGGGAGGGACCAGAGGTTGTTGACTTTTTCGACTTGATGACTTCTTCATCATTCATGCAAACACCGGCGTGATCGAGGCCCCAAGTAGCGTTAGAATAGATTAGAATAGAACAGAAAACAAAAAGTAAATTGTATTGATAAACGAGCGCCAACGTCGTCCCCATGGCAACCGACCTACTGACCCCTGGTGGAGGGAGGGTGAGGAGCGGGGTGGGGCGGGGGGTTGCACACACACAACCGTTGCGTCACACACACACACACACACACACACACACACATGCCGGGAATGAAAAAAAAAAAACCCTGACTGATGCTCTGGCTGATGAAGGTTATTGGGGCAAGGTGAGGAGCCCGATGAACACTGTCACGTTGGTTTATGGGGGCTGTCCCCCTCCCGCTCTGCAGTGACCCCACACGCCACACTACACACACCACACTACACACACTACACACACTACACACACTACACACACTACACACCGCCGGGGCTGCGGCACCGCGAGACGCGCTCCGGGCAGGCAGCTGTAGTCAGCAGAATCGCCGCACGACATGCGACGCGTACGGGGACACGTGGGGTGATGTTTCTTTAACACTGCTGCACTGCTGTGTGTGTGTGTGTGCGTGTGTGTGTGCGTGCGTGCATGGCGTGAGTCACACACCAGTTCCACCACGGGCACCACTGGTATAGACACGTACGGGTTAATCAGATGTGTGTGTGTGTGTGTGTTGCTGTGTGTATTACGAGGCTATCTCCTCACCTGTCAGAAGCCCTATAGCTAGCATCTCACTGGTCCTCCACACACCCCCCCACACACACACACACACACACACACGCACACGCACACGCACACACACACACACACACACGCACACACACACACACACGTGCGCGCGCGGGGGCTCCGCGGGTCTCAGGAGGACTCAGTTCCTCAACGGGGTAATAGAGATAACCACAGTGTAATGGACTTCCTGTCACATCCACTGGTGTCAGCCCAGCATGTCTGCCCGGTGCCTGCCTATTGATTCCTGATTGGTTGGCTACCTGGAAGAAGAAAAGAAGGAAGGGGGGGGGTCGGGGGCAAGAGGGGTCAAGGCTGCAGGGGGGGGGGGGGGGCGGGGGTCAGAGTCAGGGGCCATGCGGGTCCCACTGTCCCTGGAAGCCATGCCATGTCCTTTAAGTAGATGACTCATTTCATTAGGTTGATTTACTGGTGACTCTCTCCTCTCTCCTCCCTCCTCCCTCCTCCCGCCCTCCCTCCTCCCTCTCTTGGCCCTGTCATTGTCTTTTTTAGTGGTGTCATACTTTCGCTCTCTCTCTCTCTCTCTCTCTCTCTCTCTCTCTCTCTCTCTCTCTCTCTCTCTCTCTCTCTCTCTCATACACACTCTCTCTCTCTCTTGCTCTCACTCTTCTCCTCTCGTACACACACTCTCTCTCTCTCTCTCGTACACACTCTCTCTCTCTCTCTCCTACACACACTCTCTCTATTCCCTCCCACCCTCCTCCCCTCCCTTCCATTCACTCCTCCCCTCTCTGTCTTTCTCTCTCTCTGATTCCCCACCAATAGGCAGCCTGTGCTGGTGGAAGGGGTGGGGCTGTGAGGGTAGGGGGGTGGGTGGCGGGGGTGTAGGGGGGTGGGGTGTGAGGGGGTGGGGCCGATAACTCTGGCCCGGGTCTATAAAAGTGTCAGCGTGGCAGCGGCGCGCGCGGTCCTTGTGTTATAAGGGGTCAGCCCGGACTTCATTACCGCAATTAGGCTAGGGGGGGGGGGGGGGCGCTGGCTGGCTGGCTGGCTGACTGCCTGGCTGACTGGCTGGCTGGCTGACTGGCTGGCTGGCTGACTGGCTGGCTGACTGACTGGCTGGCTGGCTGGCTGGCTGGCTGACTGGCTTTCTGGACACCAGCAGCAGCAGCAGCAGCAGCAGCAGCAGCAGCAGCAGCAGCAGCAGCAGAGCGCCACACATCTGCTGATCCATGTTTCTGTTCCCAGCCACAGCCGCCGACCGGAATGGAAACAGTCACAAACAACACAAAAAACCCTGGAGTGTCTCTCTCTCTCTCTCTCTCTCTCTCTCTCTCTCTCTCTCTCTCTCTCGCTCACGGCCAAACCAGACCAGACCAGGGAGAGTCAGAGACAGCAGATCTCAGCTCAGAGATTGCATTACTTTTAGATTGTGGATAAAATTGTGGGTTGCTGCAGAAGATAGCCGGTTTTTTTTTTTGGTGTCAGCCTTGTTATGGAAAAAGGCGACTTAATAATTTAACATACAAAGCTCAACTGGACGAATAAAGGTTGCGAGAGGGACACGGTATGTGTGTGTATGTGTGTGGTGTGTCTGTCTGTCTGTCTGTCTGTCTGTCTGTGTGTATATGTGTGCGTGTGTCTGTCTGTCTGTCTGTCTGTCTGTGTGTATGTGTGTACGTGCATGTGTGCGTCTGTCTGTCTGTGTGTATGTGTGTACGTGTGTGTGTGCACATGCATGCGTGCGTGCGTGCGTGCGTGTGTGTGTGTGTGTGTGTGTGGTGTGTCTGTCTGTCTGTCTGTGTGTATATGTGTGCGTGTGTCTGTCTGTCTGTCTGTCTGTGTGTATATGTGTGCGTGTGTCTGTCTGTCTGTCTGTCTGTCCTGTGTGTTATGTGTGTACATGTGTGTGTGTGTGTGTGTGTGTGTGTGTACCAAAACAGCTGTTGAAAGGAGAGGTCGGTAATAGAGGAGGGAGAGTAGATGGGTTGAGAGAGATGAAGAGACGGTGGAGAGAGCGAGAGAGGGATGGAGAGATATTTTCAGTCGAGTGCTTAAGAAGTAAAACAGAGAAAAACAGAGACGGGGGCTCAATGCTCAAAGACAGGCTTCCAGACTATTATTTTGTAAGGATTGAGTGGAAGCCATTTTGTCCTGACTAATGCAATCTGGGTTTGGACCGCATGTCTCAATCAAGACTATGAAACTATAATTAGGAGACAGACACGGTCAGACAGAATCGACACGCGCTGAAGTAGAGCAGGCTGATTCAATCCCCGCTGGTCCACGGCCGGGCCCCATAGATCATTTTTTTAGCCTGGCTCCCGAAAATTATTTATGAGAACATAAACAATCAGAATCAGTGTTCCCCTTCCCCGAAAGAATCAGAGCCAAACAAAAGAGCTGAACAAAAAATAGTCGTCCACATTGAGAAGACCAACGGTAGACAATAAGAATCGACAATTCTACGAGGAGTAGATCGTGAAATATCGACAGTATTTAGTCATGTGGGGACGGGAGCCCATAAGTTTGATCTGTTGCTACGGCAACAGTAACAGAAGAACACAATCTGAGAAGGAACAGCTCACTCAGAACTTCAGTGGAACCGATCCGACCGGGTTCAGATGCTCGGGTCTCTCTGGGAATCACCAACAGGCATTGCAAACGTGTCACCTTTTGGCGAAATTCACTTAAATTCACTTAAATTAAAATCCAAAATAGATTCTTCCGCGTTGGCTTGCGATACAAAACTGCAGCTTGTGATTTATGGGAGAGAAAACAAAAATAAGAAATATAGAAATAAGACACGTCGATGGTAGAAATGGATGAACTTGACTGACCCTGTGTTGTTGTGTATTCGACAGACAAAACTTTTATTCACAGTTTTAAGGTTATTTTGTGTTATTTACTTTACTTTACTTTACTTAATTTTAAATAATCTGGGCCCCCCCGCCCGTGAGAACCACTGTTTGAACAGCCCAGCGGTGCAATATGAAAGCGATCGGCCTGTATTGATAACTGTTATTGGGGGTCGATAACATGAGAAACATCAACGTGTTGTTGCTATGTGAGCCCCCGGCTGTCAAATCTCAAGTGTGATGACAATGAGTGCGATTTTAGTCGTCCAACACTATTTGCGCTTATCTTTACAAACCGTGAATAGCTTACTTACTTAATTACCCAGCAAGGAAAAAATGGAACAAAGCATTGTGTTGTATTTGTATTCTGACAAAAGAAAACTCTTTTTTATCCGAACACTAATTATGCATATCGCCAGAGTACACTCATATGTCCGCGGACTTCAACAAAATGCAATTAATTGTTCTTCGTTGTATCTCTATAGGATTCTTTGGAGATGCGTTGGCTTTAAATACAGGCTAAACAGATGCAGGCTAAACAGATCGTAGCTACTCTAGGGGTCGGTCCGGCAACAAGGAAAGGTCGCCGGGGTTTCGACCCCCGGGGGCTCCTCTTACCTGTCCTTAAAGCTAAAGTGTCAGGTTTGTCCGCCGAGCAAGACGCCCAGCCACCTAACCCTACTGCTCCTGACTGTGTGGTTTTGGTTGATTACCACTTGCGATCCATTTAACCATTTTACCATTCGGAGTAGGAGGAGGCCGTCTCCGAACGCCGTTCTAATTGTATGCCGTACTGTGCTTGAACCTCAAGAAAAGGTTCCTCCCGTGTTCGCTCGAGGGGGTCGTTCGGCAATGCCGTCGTAAAAAAAAACAAAGAGGAGGGGGGCGGTTGGGGGGGGCGTGGATGACATTCTGAAGGCAGCGGTACTTTTTAATTGTCAATTTGTCCATTGTTTTTTTCCATTCCCGTTTTTAATTCCACCGCGGTGGTGCGTGTGTGGTGTGTGTGCGTGTGTGTGCGCGTGTGTGTGTGTGTGTGTGTGTATGTGTGAGCCTCCTCCTCCTCCTCCTCTGCGCCCGGTCGTCGGCCCGTCTGCCGTCTGCTGTCTGCTGAAACCACGGAGACAGGCCGCTCCGTCACCGCCACTTATCCCTCAGATCCCGCGTTTCGGAGACGCGCTCGTCTTAAATTCTTCGCCCCCCCTCCCCCCCCCCCCCCCGTAAAACATTTCTCAAATCAGATTTCGGGGGGGCCGCTCGCTATCGACCGGCAAAAAGCTGAGGTGCGTGCGGGCGCGTTGGAGCTGGTTTTCCCCATTATATAAGACGTGTCCATGCGCATTGACAGACACATAAATAACAATTACACGTGCGGGCAGATATCCAAGGTACTCGGAACCCTGCCGAAGTTTATTTCGTGCGGTCGGCGGCGAGGTGCTCGTCGGAATGACTCCCGACGCTCGCTTTGGTCGACGACTAAAGGAGGAGACGTGTACTAAATACACGTTTTGCAGCGATTGCGTTGTATGTTGATTTATTCGATTAAAAAAAACCAAACACACAAACAATGTTTAATACATCGACCACAACATGACCTTCTCATAATTGAACACATTGTGTTTCACACACTTTGTTTGATTGTACTTCCCCCCCCCCCCACCCCCTCCGAAGTTTGACTGGTACACCCACAAACGAGAGAAAAAAAAACCCCTCTCAAAAGTTTGGGGTTGCCACGCCCACCAGAGGGCGAGCAGAGAGCAACTTAGCAATCAAGCGCCCAGCGGAGAGGGAGGGAGGGGAGGTGTGTGTGTGTGTGTGTGTGTGTGTGTGTGTGTGCGTGTGTGTGTGTGTGTGTGGTGTGTGTGTGTGTGTGTGTGTGAGCGAGAAAGGGAACTGCAACTTGTTTGAGGAAAAAAACAAACAAACAAGGAATTGTGTCTTTGCAGTGCAGTGCAGTGCTGCAGTGCAGTCGGTGCAGTGCAACAGCCAAGCCAAACATCACCGGTCTGCCTACCTGTGACGTCTGACACGATTGGTCTGTGCATGTGCGAGTGCAGTGCAGTGCGGTGTTAACGTTGGCCAATAGTTTCGCATCTCGCGTAACACACACACACACGCACACACAACGACACAACAACACCACACAACAACACCACACCCATTCACAGGACAAATTGAAGCATCCACATCATAATTTCTCGGCCCGGTTTGTGCAGCTGTGGTGTGATGTGTGTGAACCGAATGAATAACCAGAAGCTGACCTCTCGTCTGCAAGCCCCCCCCCCCCCCACCCCTCCTCCTCCCTCATTAATTCACAGTGTAGCGACACAGGGAACTCTCGGTGCAACCAGGTGTGGCCTTGAACAATGGGGAGAGAAAAAAAAAATAATAATAAAAGAATAACCTAATTTACATTCTGGGGACTTTAAGTACTTAGGCATGCGAGGCCCATGAGGGCAGTACACCGCCGGGGTGTGGAGAGCAGCGAGCAGAGCAGTGCGTGAATCAGCCCCCTAATGACTCACGCTGCTTAAATGCTAACAAAAGAATAGATGTTATTGCCATAGTACGAGCACACAATCTCTCACCCGACCCGCTCTCTCTCTCTCTCTCTCTCTCTCTCTCTCTCCACATCTTCTCTTTTCTATCTGACTCTCTCGCTCCCTCGCTCGCTCGCTCGCTCGCTCGCTCTCCGGAAAATCAGGTTGTTTTTAGATTTTTCTTTTTCTCTTGTGTACTGGGGTCTTGTAGCACGCCCCCCCCTCCCCTTCGCCTTCGCCTCCCCGAACACAAATGCACACACACACACACACACACACCTAGACACACACACACACACACACACACGCACTCGCTCTCTCACACAAATGAAAGTATTAATATGCACCGGCGGTATTTTCTCTTCCCCTCTTTAGCGGCTAATCAGAGCACTCATTCAGATGTGCACAGCTGTAGTTCATGTATTATGCAGCATTAATTGCTACTTCAATAGTCATTAATAAAGCGCGGGGCCCCGGAATCTGAATACAGCAATGCTGCCAAACAAGGGAGGGAAAGGGCGCGAGAGACGTAGCCTCTAGTCACTTCACCCCGCCCGCCCGCCCGCCCTCCCGCCGCCCCCCCCCCCCTCTTTCTCTCTCTCTCTCGCTCTCCCGCACTCTCTCATCTCCGCACTTTCTCTCTCTCTCTCTCCTCCCCCAGCGCCTCTCTCTCTCTCCCTGCCTCTACCTCTCTCTCTCTCCCTCTCTCCCCCTCTCTCTCTCTCCTCCCCCCCCCCCTCTCTCTAAGACAGGAGTCGGTCGGGGGGGAGGGGGGTGGGGGGGTGTCACGGAGGACACCGGGAGTGGAGTGCCGAGGGGGAGAAAACAAACAGCAAACGAACAGCAAACTTTTCTATTCGCTGGGGAAAAAAAAAAAGAAAAGTTTTGTGGTGGCCCCTCCCCCCCCTCTCCCCCTCTCACCCCTCTCCCCCTCCCCCTCCCCAGTACAAC
>PIJE02003873.1:30000-32348 GCA_002895965.2 Coryphaenoides rupestris
GGTGGCTTCTAGCACACAGAGGGTGGGGAGACGTTGATTTGTTTCTATTTAAATCTCTGTCTGGATGCGTTTTCCTCAGCGGAGAGCCTGGCGTCGTCCTTCCATTCTCGTTTGGAGAAGGCCTGCGGGAGTGACATCGGTCAACGCAGAGTGTGTTAAAAAGTGTTCGCTCGCCTTCCAACATGAAATCACAGCCCGCCCGCCGTCCCTGTAGGGTGAGGGGAGAGGATTCACCGCTTTAAATCGCTCATGTGCGTATCAACCAAAAAAAATTGAAATGAACAGTCGGTTTTTTTTGTGTGTCCGTGTGGTGTGTGCTGGAACAAGAAAGAGGTTGTGTGTAGTGTGTTTGTGTGTGTGCCGTGTGTGTTGTGGTTGTGTGTGTGTTTTGTGTGCGTGCGTGTTTGTGTGTGTGTGTCTGTGTGTGTGTGTGTTGGTCTCTGTGTCGTGCTTGATTAGAAAGGGGTGTTTGTGTGTGTAGTCGCGTGTGTTTGTGTGTGTGGCGTGTGATGTGTGTGTGTGTGTGCGTGTGTTTGTGTGGTGTGTGTGTGTGTGTGTGTGTTATGTGTTGTGTGCGTGTGTTGTGTGTGTGTGTGTGTGTGGTTGTGTGTGTGTGTGTGTGCGGTGTGGTCTGTGTGTTGTCTGTGGTGTTCTGTTTGTGTGCGTTTTGTGTGAGTTGTGTGTGGTGTGTGTTGTCTCTGTGTGTGCTTGAACAAGAAGAGGGTGTTTGTGTGTGTTTGTGTGGTATTGTGGTGTGTGCGTGGCGTGTGTGATGTATGTGTGCGTGTTGTGTGTATGTGTGTGTGTGTGTCTATGTATGTGTGTGTGTGCGTGTCTCTGTGAGTGCTTGAACAGAAAGAGGGCGTGTGTGTTTGTGTGTGTGTGTGCGCGGTGTGTGTCGTAGTGTGTGTGTTGTGTGTGCGCGCGGGGTGGGTCACCTACTGCTGAGCAAGGCAGCTGTCAGCCATGCTTGAGTTACACACACGATAATATACCACATAGCATATGTATGCATACGCAGGAGGGGCTGGAGGGGGCGTTCAGTGTGTGTGTGTGTATGTGTTCTGTGTGTGTTGTGTGGTTGTGCTCCTGTTGTATATATATACAAAGTAGAGATCCTTGTATGTGAGTGTGTGTGTGTGTTGCGTGTGCGTGTGCGTGTGTGTGTGTGTGTGCTGTGTGTGTGTGTGTGTGCGTTGATGCAAAGGCACACACAGTCTGCATTGTATGTGTGTGGTGGTGTGTGTGTGTTATTTGTAGTAATGGTATACAGGTTGTGTGTGTGCATTGTATAAGTGTGTGTGTGTGTGTGTGATGCAAATGCCCGCACACACATTCTGCATATGTGTGTGTGTGTGTGTATATGTGTACGTGTGCGTATGTGTGTGCGTATGTGACGTGTCTGTGTGTGTCTGTGTGTATGTTGTTGATGCAAAGGCGCACACACATGCCACCTTTTACATGTATATGTATGTGTATGTGTGTGTGTGTGTTGCTTGTGTGCATGCCTCTGTGCCTGCGCCCGACTTCAGGACTATACAGCACACAAAACATACACACATACACATACATCCAACAGTATGTATGTATGTGTGTATGTATGTGTGTATGTGTGTAGTATGTATAATGTATGTATGTATGTATGTGTGTTGTGTGTATGTATGTGTGTATGTGTGTTATGGTGTTTATGTATGTGGTGTATGTGTGTATGTGTGTATAGTCATGTATGTGTGTATGTATGTATGTAGTGTAGTATGTTGTATGTATTTGTATGTATGTTATGTGTGTTGTATGTTGTGTATGTGTGTATATGTATGTATGTATTGTACATGTATGTATGTAATGTAGTAGTATGTGATGTGTATACGTATGTATGTGTAATGTATGCTGTGTATGTGCTGGTATTGTATGTATGTGATGTATGTATGTATGTATGTTATGTATGTGTAAGTATGTAATGTATGTATGTATGTGTGTTATATGATGTGTATGTGTGATGTAGTGTGGTGTGTGCTGTGTTGTATGTATGTGTTATGCGTGACATTGACCAGTCAGCACACTGAGGGTCCATACATCACCCACATCTAATTTGAATGTGCTGCTGAGGGACATGCCCAGCGGCATCCCACCCTCTCCTGGAAGGTCAATCTGCTGCACCGCAGGCCGACAACAACCCCAGTGCACAGATCAATGTACTGATAGTAGCCTGGTTATGTGCATGAAGAGAATATATATATATATACAGTATATATTGTTATATACGGTATGTTGTCTAAGTATGCATATGAAATTCAAGTGTGACTATGTTGGACTGTTGTGTGGTGTGTGTGTGTGTGTGTGCGTGTGTG
>PIJE02003874.1:5000-25000 GCA_002895965.2 Coryphaenoides rupestris
ACTAATGATGATTTAATGACTGAGACGATGATTTTTAATGGCTCCTCTTATGAGCCTTTCTGCCCACTGTAGCTGTAGCTTTTGCTGCTTTATTCTCCGACCGTGCTGCCTTCCCTACCCTCCCCTCCCTCCGTCCCTGCCTCTCTCCCTCCCTCTCCCCCCCCCCACCTCGGTCTTATAATCTTCTCCTCCCGTTCATTCATTAAAAAAAGAGGAAAACGACCTCAGACAACCATTGGTCTCTTTCAATTCACCAAACCGTATGGTGTGGCAGAGAGAGGGAGAGAGATAAGAGAGAGAGAGAGAGTCATGATTCAGTAGGCTATGTTATAGCAGAACTTCTGGGGGGAGGCGGCATAGAGCATGGGCCGGAAGCCTGAAACTATAAGGGACGGAGTTACGGCTGGTTTCCTGTTTCGAGATATTCTACAGAAGAGACACTCATTCACATGAGTGAATGAAGCTTTCAGAAGGGGATTTTAAAGACTGCAGTAGCCAGTGTCAAAATCTTTACAGATATTTATTTACAGATTACGAGTGGTGGCTGAGTGTGTTTGCTGTTGATAACCAATTGTGCAATTCCTGGTTCCAGCGACATGATTGGTTGAAACAAGTATGAGAGACTGGCTCAACCCAAACCCCGGTGCCATCACCGCCTTCACCGTGTACACGCTCACATGCACGTCTCTATCACAGGTGTCAGGCCCCCCAAGGGCCCCTAGTTTAAGTCTACTTCCTGGACTATCCTTGTTTGGTCCACTGAGGGAACACCGGAATACCTTCTGTTAATTGATGTGATGTAATTCTGCGCTCAAAACAACTCAGGACTCTGATGCTTCAACCGGGATTTCCCACTTCTGACGTCACGTTAATTAACTCGGGGGAACTGTAGTCGCTGCTTCGAGCAAAAAAAACATTGCAGTCGACCCAAATGTTTTCACTGTGTCGTTCTTTTTAGGCTTGGAATGTGAGCGTCCAATTCCTCCCTCGCATCAACGTTTGATGATGATGATGACAATTTGTGACAATCATGTGAAAAGTTTCGCCAAAATTAAACGCCACCCACGCATACGCCAGTGACTTTTGCCTTTTGAGTGAAATCGTCTGCAACGAAATGCCGGTTCCAGATGAAATGCCGGAGCAGCACACTATTTAGCCACCAGCAGCCCGAGGAGAGGAGAGAACAAAAAGAGGGAAAGAGAGAGAGAGGAGAGAGAGAGAGAGAGAGATCATGGACTCGTGGAAGAGGAGGAAGCGCTGTTTGTAAAAGCACATCTCGGAGACGGCACCGTGCCATGAACACACTTAGATTGCGCTGGGGTTATAAAATAGTTGGATATCCAGCCCACTGCCGTACCGCCGTGGTGTTCAGTGAGCCAGCCCGGCATCTTCCTCACTCTCACCACGTAAGGGCTTGGAAATGTTAGATTTTTTTATGAACCAGACCCCGTGCAACCCACGCGTTTTGCTCTCTTATCCATCTCCAAGAGAACGGTGCCTTGCTGCCTCGCGGCTTCTCCAGGCAATACAGTCCTTAATAGAAACCGACGCATCAGGCCTTATTTCATAATAGGAACCGCTTGAATTACTTCCTGTGTGGATAACAATGTGGATCTTTTGTGATGTTAATAGCAGGGCTCGTGGTGCCTTCAACTTATTTCAATATACCACAGGACACGAGAGAGAGAGAGAGAAGAGAGAGAGGAGAGGAGAGAGAGAGAGAGAGAGAGAGAGAGAGAGAGAGAGAGAGAGAGAGAGAGAGAGAGAGAGAGAGAGAGAGAGAGAGAGAGAGAGAGAGAGAGAGAGAGATGAGAGAGAGAGAGAGAGAAGAGCAGAGAGAGAGAGGAGAGAAGACGAGAGAGAGCGAGAGAGAGACTAGACCGACTCAACACCTACACGACTACCAATGGATCAGAGATTAGTCCGTCCTCTTCAGAAGTCCAGTGTACAGTGGTGCCGGCGGATGATAAACTTGGTTCAGCTCAAGTGGTTAACGAGCCACGTTCATAGACTTCTGTTTTCTTCTTTTACCCGTTGAATCTCTTGACCTTTGTCTCATATTGATCTGTTGCTTTTTTTTGTATCTAGTAACCACTACGATATTCTATGAGGGACCTCTCTTCCAGTTATTCCTTTTTGAATGAATCCTCTGAATTAGCTTTGCTGCCTTTGCACCTAACACACACCTGTGTTGTGTGTTTCCCTGCGCACACATTGATGCATTATGCATCACAGAGTAACACCTCTCCTCCGCGTAATTGCGTTGAAATAATCCGTCCACGTTTTGTTTTGAATGCTAAACAAAACACGAGCCTAAACGTTTCCCTCGTTGTCCTCCGATATCTCTCTCTCTCTCTCTCTCTCTCTCTCTCTCTCTCTCTCTCTCTCTCTCTCTCTCTCTCAGGTATCGGGGGTCTCGAGGACTTTGTGCTCAAGTCGGCCACCGTCTCCACGTCGCCCGCCTGCCCCCCCTTCACACCTCTCAACTTTGAGGCCACGCCCATCGTACGAGTGGCCATCGAACCCAAACACCCCAGTAAGTGCCCTGAAGTGCCCCCCTCCAATACACACACACAACACAGACACAGACACACAGACACACCACACACACCACACACAGACACACACACACAGACTCACTCATGCCTCAAATGCACACTGTAGCGCCCCAAGGCTCTCAGGCTCGATGTGCAGATAGCAGTCTTTAGCCGGGGAAATGTGTCCTCAATTGATTTACACTCTTAGAGGAGCAACAAGGCGCATACGGCCCGCTCACCGGGAGTTCACGCAGCCGTCTGAGGCACCAGTGAGGCAAATCCTCTCCTTCTTCGCTCTCTCCTCTCTCTCTCGTCTCTCCATCTCTCTCTCTCTTCCTCTCACCTCGCTCTCTATATCGCTCTTATCTCTGTCTGTGTGTGGTCACGTTGGTCGTCTTAGGGCAAAACAACCCCCCCCCCCCCCCCACTCTCTCGCTCTCTCTCTCTCCTCCTCTCTCTCTCTCTCTCCTCTTCTCTCTCTCTCTCTCTTCTCAACTCATGTCTTTTTTATCCCCCTCGTCTTCTCATATCTCTCTCTTTATCTCTCTCTCTCACTCACTCACTCTCTATAACACTCCTATCTCTTTCTGTCTCTCTCTCTCTCTCTCTCTCCCTCTCTCTCTCTCTTCTCATGTCTTTTTTTTATCCCCCTCTTTCTCGTCTATCTCTCCCTCTCTCTCTCTCTCTCTCTCTCTCTCTCCCTCTCTCTCTCTCTCCCTCCCTCTATCCCCAGGCCTATCCATTGGCCAGCTGCTAGCCAGACATGCAGCTAGCACCACAGTCCCCTGCTCCTGCTGTGATTGGTGTTGGCACCGCGGGTGCGGGCCGCATGCGAGCGGCCGGTGGAAAACACCTTTTAGCGAGCCCTGCGAGAAGCATTAGCATGCGAGGCTGCCGACATTTGCAAATCACTTTACAGACATCTTGGTCTCGCGCAGCTATTTATTCACTGACCG
This sequence comes from Coryphaenoides rupestris, assembly GCA_002895965.2. Classification (NCBI taxonomy): domain Eukaryota; kingdom Metazoa; phylum Chordata; class Actinopteri; order Gadiformes; family Macrouridae; genus Coryphaenoides; species Coryphaenoides rupestris. Next base: position 8,494 of record PIJE02003874.1, read on the forward strand.
GCCAGAGATGTATTGTGCCTTTTTTGTGTTGTTGTGTTGTCGCTGAAATCCATTTCCTTGTTGTTTGTGTGTGTTGTGTGTGTGTGTGTGTGTGCGGTGCGCGTGTGTGTGCGTGTGTGTCTGTGTCTGTGTGTGTGTGTGTGCGCGTGTGCGTGCGTGCACGTGTGTGTGTGTGCGTGCGCGGTGTGCGTGTGTGCGTGCGTGTGTGGCGTGTGCGCGCGTGTGGTGTGTGCGTGGTGCGCGTGTGTGTGTGTGTGTGTGTGCGTGCGTGCGTGCGTGTGTGCGTGTGTGTGTGTGTGTGGAGCGCGCCAAAATAGAGACGGAAGAGCTTGACCGCTCGAGTGTTTCCGATTCATCTTATCCACACACCGAGCGTCACCGTGTCAGGCACTTGATGCCCGACAATAAGACGATGAAGGGCGTTGAAGTGAATATAAGCGTGAATATAAATATTCATTGAGTCTCAACGACGTCTGAACGCAGAACCTTTCATCTTGGAGTCAAACGGCAACCGACGGCGTGTCGAGTTTCAGTCACCTCGTCGTCAGCCTCGTTCAATTCATGGAAATTCAAGAAATCATTTGGGCTTTTTTATTTAGCAAGTTGGCAATTTTTTTATTTTCATATTGGTTTCTATTAACTGCTTGTATGTTCGTTTTGAATTGTATTTCAATCCTATACGTGTGTTCGTGGATGTCTTATATAATCCAGGAGCAAGCGATTCACTTCCTAGCTCACTGGTATATCAGTCGTAGTTGGATATCTACAACTCTTTATATCACAGTCCGTCTTAAAGGGATCCTCTGTGTTCTGTTTGCCTTTGTTTTTGTGGACGGATCAATGTTGACTATGAGCTTGTCACGGCTTTTGACCAGAAAGCAACCCTGTGTTTCACTGGGCTTTCTGATTGAAGTACGACTCTTGACTTCTCGACTTGATGATGAAAACATTAGTATGAGCTCCGTGGCGTCGGAGTGGGGGTACTACGCCGTATAACGGGACGCGGCGCGACGGCTTAACGGCGAGCTCGCCGAACCCCGCGACCTCGTCCTCCGACTCTATGAACTGCGCTGTGAGATTTGCGCTAAAGGGCACAGAATGTGTGTTTGTATTTCACGGAAAACATAATCACATAATCCTATCATCCTGATGCTTAATATGCACCCCGACCCTCCTCTTCCTCCTCCTGTCTTTTGGGGGAAAAACATGAAGTCTAATGGTGAAGCAGACAGCAGTTAAGCCCTTGGCTGCTGCTGTCTGCCGGATAGCTGCTGTCAGACGTTGCCACGCAGAAAGAACTGATAAAATGTTCCTTAATATACGACATGAGGGGTCTGGATGTCTCCGGAACACACAAAGTGCTCTTAGTTTGGTTGTGGAGAGAGAGAGACACTCAACTCACGATCAATGTGTGACTTGAAAAGAAGAACAAAAAAAAAAGGGCTTCATTAGGGAAGGTTTTCATTTTTTTTCCCCCTTTTCCAGCCTAACCCCCTTTGTGTAGTCGAGTCACGAAAAAATATTCGGGGAAAACTTCCCGACGATTGATGCCGTTTGTCTGGCAACGTTCCCCCCCCCCCCCCCCGGTGGGGGGGGGGGGGGAACGTTGCCAGACAAACGGCATCAATCGTTCCATCGCTCGCGTCCCGGCGGTGGACAAATCCAAGCCGTCCAGATGGATGAATTTTACCGTTCAAATATTCGACAATCTGTCAGAATCGAGGTAAGTTGTTGTTGTCGTCGTTGTTGGAATTTGTCAGTTTGGACGCCGCTGTCGACGGGGGGACGGACGTAATGAATGTGGACGGAAACAAAGCGATGCGTTTTGTTTCGCTTGTTTATGCTGATTTCGTGAATATCTCGACACGTCCGCGTCCTCGAAATATTATGAACGATAAAACCGCCGCTTTACTCAATTGCACAAAAATGTCGCGTTCACAAACAACAGTCAACCTTTTATTTACGTTTGAAATGATCGTACCGTCGTGAATAATACACCTTTTGTGTTCCAACGTAGTCGAGAAACTTCTTTAAAAAACACTTAAGCGTCTAAGCGATTGAGAATGAGAAATGCATCTTCCATCGAACGTTTCTTCCTCTCTCTCTCTCTCTCTCCCTCTCTCTTGGTTTTGCTTGTCGGGGGTCAAAGGTCGATTGCCGCCTCTCATCACATTATTCGGTGAGTTCTCCTCCCTCCCCCGTGGACGCCAAGTCGAGGAGCCATTAACATTCTACACCCCTGAGAGTCAGAAGGGGGGGAGGCGGCGTGGGGGAGTAAGATGGAGGGAGATGGAGTGAGGGGGGGGCGGGGTGATGGAGGGAGAGATGGAGGAGAGATGGAAATGGAGAGTTAGGGGGAAGAGAGGAGGAAGAGGGAGGAAGAGAGGATGCAGGTGAGAGGGGCGGAAAGAGGAGAGGAAGAGAGAAATGGATGGAAATCTAGAGATGGATGGAAGAGAGAGAGAGAGGGATAGGAGAAAAGAGGGGAGTAAGATGGAGAGATGAGAGAGGAAGATGAAGGGAGTATTCATCAGGACAAGTGACAGTCATTAGATCCCCGTCCCGACCCCACAGTTGAGAGGTGGGAGGGTGTCTGGCAGCCACTCGCCGGGGTTAACGAGACATTATGGTGACCGATGGTTCCTACGAGGACGGCGGCGAACCACGACGCCACCTCACTGTCGAGTCGATTACACGGGGGGGGCGTGGCCAACCTCAACGAGGAAGGTGGGGAAGAAGGAGGGAGGGGAGGGAACCTTGTGCCCCCCCGGCGCCCCAAGGACTATAAGTCAAACAAATGGCCAAACACAAAGCAAACGCTTACAGAAGACACACACACACACACACACACACACTGAGGCTTCGTAAGCGATCCCAGAGCGGAACGTGAGGACCGGAGATTGGTCTCTCCGTAGAGGCCCGCAGTGCTACCGCCGCCATTTTAGGTGCAGCCATCTTGTTTTGTCGCCGTGCGGTCGTTGTCTGGTATCGCGTTCATTCTTCGTGGGTTCAGAGGAACATCGAGGAACTAAACAGTCTCCAGCGTTACTCTGCAGCAGGGGGTTAGTGTGGACGTCTTGTGTTGTAGTCCTGTAGCTCCATGTCTCTGAAACCGTCCCGTGACTCAGCACCGCAAACTACTATTTATATTTTTCTGTTGAGAAGAGAAGATTAATTTTTCCGGTGGAAAGCAAATATACCGTCGGCTCTGAGCGACTCATTTTATTTCATTAACTTCCTTTTGGAGACAGGACTTTGCTCAACGTTATTTACAAGAAACAAGCTTGCAAGATTGGACCGTGAACTGTTGTGTTTCAATCACGCTGGAGTGAATTCAAATGAAAGAGATCCCGTTGTTCATAATATCGACAAACAAATACAAATACTGTATAGAAGCTTAGATATTGTTCTTAGGGCTTTAAAGTTTTACCTCGATTAAAAGTATGACAAATATTTTAGCAATTTTCCAATGAAATGCTGATCAAGGAGAAAAACGCGTCGCGATGCTTTTGAAAAAGATTTTATTCAACAATAACAAACCGTTCGAGAATATTAAACCTTCCACCGCTTTGGTTTTCCTCCGCAGACAGTCCACAAATCTCAAAAGCTTTTACAAAAATCAGCAAGATGCAGACAGACACACCACAAACAATACTGTACACACACACACACACACACACAACCTCATCGTTTAGAATGTAAAAATGGATTTTGCGTTGTTGTGGTGTGTGTGTTTTTTCTTCAAACAATTCAATGACGTCCACTGAATTTCTCGTGTACATTTCCTTTTTTTTCTCTCGGATCAAACGTTTTATATTTTATTTTATTTTAATACATAACAGAGTCGAATGTACAATGAACACGGCAGCCAACAGACTACAACCAGCCCACAGACCTATAGAACAATGCACATACAATCACAAGGCAATCAACACAGAGAAATCTTAAGATAAAACCAACGACGAGTGACGGGGGTTACAACAAGACAGATCTTTCAGTCCCTCAATTTTGACCCCTTTAGCTCCATTGATACCAGCTCCATATAAATAACACCAAAGTTCTACGCTCAATATCCAATATCTGATAAAAAAAAAAGCACTGAAAGCCTGCAAGAAAAGCACATTCAAAAAACAAAAGAGCTATGACTCCATGTACTGGTTTCTGAGATGAGATCTGAACTGGGAAACAGGCGGGCGTTCCCCAAATCACGTGAGGAAAGGCGTCGGACGTGATGGGTGAGGGGTCAGGGGTCGGGTAGGTCTGTCATAGGTCTCCCTCCCCCCCCCCCCCCCCCAAATGAATAAATGAATAAACCCTTCTTATCAAAAACGGGCGAGTTAAGGCGCCGTTCGCAGGACGTGTCACCAAACTTCTCGGCCGGACGCCAGAGCTTCAATACTCGGGTAATAATTGGTCCGTGACGGAGTCGATATTGTCTTATTGGGATATTTGCAAATAGGATATCTCGCGGTCTCCCCAGAGATACGATATTTCCATGGAACGCAGGCCGAGAGTGTGACTGATGTATCTATAGTATGAAGGACCACAAATGTAATTTGAAATCCCCCCCCCCCCCCCCCCGTGGCGAACAGTGGAACGGCTTCAGACGCGGCCAATTACCATTCTAAACAAATCGAGATATTGCCGACTGAGGTTTGTCCCAGTAGCCCAGTAGGGTGTGGGTGGGTTCGAAACTTGGGTGACGGGGATCAGAAGATTCCTTTTCCCAGATATATCGAGACGACGGGTTCGTGGCGAGTTAGGCGAGCTTGACTACCTGTCCAAATATATCAAAACTTTCTTTGGCGTTTCAGAATAATTTCGCGAAAAATTATGCGATCGCAATCTCGAACGGTGCGACAAACTCATCGAAAAAACGTGTACAGGATGTGAAGGTAGAGATTTTGACAACGGAATCCATCATCTGGATATCAGCAAAGGTGACGCTGGGTGTTATAAACAGCGACAGGCCTCATATTTGGAGACCGTCTGATCACTTACGCGAGGGTTTCAGGAGCTAAAAGACAACCAAAGGACAACCTTTGACGAAAACAGCCTCGCCACCAAGGGGAACCAAAGGGGTCTTTTTTACCTGTGAGAACCATTTCTGATGGATTAGAATAAAACACCTTAATCATGTGAATGAATCCCCGATCAAACCCCATTGCCTCCGGCGCAGACCAAAGACCAGGGGCCGCTCAAGCCGGTCAAACACTTTCACCGCGTCGAGGGACAGAACCGCGGTCGGGGGATTCACATCCGTGGCGGCCATTGATTACGCGGAGGAGGCGTCGTACATTTTTAGAGGCCAATCTTGATTTAATGAAGCCAGACTGATTACGGTCGACACGCGGACATACTGTATATCTCCCATCGGGAAAGTAGTGATATAATTCACGGTCCGAATTTAACAAAGTGAAGGGGGCGTCGATAACCATTAATCTGTTGGGTCGGCTGTATTTACATCCCTGGATCACGTTGAGAAGCAATGATCCGGTTAAGGTCCCAATCCCGGTAGTTTTCCTGACGAACTTGCTTCTCACAGTTTTTTTTCTCGAGAGAGAGATTGGTTCACTAGACTAAGATCGTCGCTGCAAATCTATTCTACTGAGAAAAATCATCACAATTTACATCTGATATGTATAAAGCAGAATTATCAATGATTAGTTTGGGCTGAGAGTAGATTCAGGCCAAAAGTCGCACATTTCCGTAATTTGGAAAGTCAAGATTGATGTAGATTAGAGGCAAATAGTTTGGCATTACTCCTTCTCCCACCGCATCCCAAAGACACTGGGACCATCAAGAGGAACTACGTTGAATTGAACTCAAGAAACTCGTTAAATTGATTAAATGCGTCCGCAAACTTTGTTTTAAAACATTCATTTTCCACAGCGTTGGCAAAAGCACCGTCCAGCCGCATGAGAAGAGACACAGTGCTGATCACAGCCAAGCAGAGAAGTCCTTTATGATCACAGAAAGACGTTAGAAGCGGAGCGACGTTTGACATATTTTGACAAAGTCGAGGGAAACGTAAAAATATAATCAATTATTGAGAAGGTTCTATGTTCTGGCAGAGCGATCTGTCACCGTTAATTAATCGCCATAAATCTGTCAGCCCAACATTATTGGCCCGAGTCTGCAGAGTCTCCGCCGTCTCCAGTCTCTGATCTACATCCATCTATCTCTACAACTGGATCCCGAACAGCGTCGAAGTCTCCGCCGTCTCCGATCGAATATTCAGATATAACTCCGAGGGGGGCGACCGTCGGAAGAGCCCTCGCCGAGCCCCCCCCCCCCCCCGCGGGTAATCTCACAACAGACCACACTTAGGTTTCATCGAGGAACATCCGCTCCACACTAAGCTGTCAAACAATCGACAACAAAATCAAGAGTAACAAACGCGTGACTGATAACAGATCGGCTAACGAGGTAACCAACCGCGTGACATTAGCTTAGCAGCCGCACCGACACCGAAAGGGGGGCCGGGGGGGGGGTCTTGCTCTTTGGCGAGGGGGGGGGTTAGGGTTAGGGTTCCTTGAATTCCGAGAATTGTCGATCCATCCGCTCCCTCTGCTCCTGTCCTCCGTTTCCAACTATCTTCCAGTAAGTTCCGTATCCGCAACGTCAATTGTCAAAGCGGTGATTTCAGAGTTGATGATCTTCGTGAAGATAGCTCAGGATTGGATTGCGGTAAACTTCTCATTTGTACCCCGACAAGTGAGTCCGGGCTCCGGGTCGTCACGTTTGCTTCTCTACGATAGCTTCTGCATGCATCAATCTTAGCGCGGACCGACTGAGCTAGGATTTCAGGGGGGGGGGGAAGAACGACCAGAACTGCCCTCATCTTTTTGTTGGGATTAGAATAGGTTTAAGTGGGTACAAACGAAACCTACGCCGCCATTTTATAACCGACGTACTCCCAACGGTTCCGAGTTCACAACGTCTGAATTACACGGGGGGGGGGGGGGGGGGGCGTGGGCCACCTCACGAGGAAGGTGGGGAAGAAGGAGGGAGGGGAGGGAACCCTTGGTGCCCCCCGCCGCCCAAGGACTATAAGACATTTTCGGGGGTTGGCGGACAGAGGTCCCGGATGTCGGCGTTTATTAAGCGTTACGCTCTGTGGCCCGACACGGCCTCCCGCTGAACGTGACCCGTCGAGTAAGGTCAGGTCAGGAGAACACGCGTGTTGTCGTGTGCTTGGATGCGGTCGTAAGGCGCTCGGCGTGGAGAGCGTGGACTCGGGCTGTCGGGTCGAAATTCAAAAGTCGAATACGGGTCGACTGTAAAGATTATGAACAGGTCGACTGTGTAAAGATTATGAACAGGTCGACTGTGTAAAGATTATGAACAGGTCGACTGTGTAAAGATTATGAACAGGTCGACTGTGTAAAGATTATGAACAGGTCGACTGTGTAAAGATTATGAACAGGTCGACTGCAAAAACCGTCAGTCGATCGCAAATCTCGCGATACGTATTATAAAATAACGGCGGACGAAGACGAGCGGCAGATCAAATTCTCCGTTCTTTTGCACGTCGTTGATGATGGAATACGTTTTATTTTTCTCATCTCGTGAGACGCGGCGTTTCTTTTGTCCGCTTTCTTTGATTTACGGTCAAACGCGACTTCTACGGCCGTAACCAAACGCACGGCGCTGTGGTTTTCTATCGGTTATTTCCCTCCGGTGGATAAAACACGCGACGCACCGGCTAATTCTAAGCGTCCTTAGCGCGACTCGCGTAATATAACACTTAAACCTACACACTAGTCGACTGTCGTTCGACTATTGATCATTTTCCGTGTCGTCGCGTTCGACCGGTACTCTCAGGGAGATTGACAGCCCCTCGCGTGGACAGGGGCCTCCTGCTGAGCGCGGGGGAACAGACGGACTGTTTTTTTGGGGGTTTTTTATCCGTAGCTTGAAAGGGACGCGGCTGTTTGAAAATTCCGTGTGAAAATCCCGCGTTGTCCTTCTGAACACGCCGCCGTCAAAAGTTAAAAGTCAGCCACCGACTGTTAACACGCCGATGAAAGACCGGTGTTTCATTTGCGTGCCAAAAGGCAGGTTCATGAAAGTCACGCTTTCTTTTGCTTCTCGCTAAAAGGACGTCGTTCCCAAAATAACAGACATTTGTGCATATTTACACGATCATGTGACTTCACCGAGCTACGTGCTATCGACGCTACAGACCGTCGGGACCGCAGGCCGCCTAAAGTGTCGCGTGACAACAAGGGGGGAAAACGGGACACAAGCGATAAAATCATTATCAGTACATTCTCATTGTGCCGAGTGGGTTCATATTTACCTCATTGTCTGAAGAGTAACATGGAGGGCAGGCGGGGGGGGGGGGGGGGGGGGGTTCAATACAAAAAAATCAATAAGCACCAATGAAGCACAGGCAATACATCGGGGCAGGCGTTGCCGAGGAGCCTTTGTGCTCGTCCTCAGTCTGCTTTTAAGTTTTGAAGTCCGAGTGCAAAGGAGAGAACATTCTTGTGCAATCTCTTCCCTCGCCGCTCAACCCGACTGGCTTTTCCTTTCCACCCCGGACAAGACAAAGCGCCGTCCGTCCTGCGATTGGAGTCTGATTTCGTGTCTGAGAGTCGGTGTCTGGTCGTTTTTTGCCAACTGTCCATCACGCACGCACACACACACACACACACACACACACTCCGCCCCCCGTTAACGGCGGCTAAGCTGATGCAACCGGGCAGCATCCAAGTACAATCAGTTGACCTGCCTGCTGCGCTCTCCATCTCACACACCGCCTCTCCTCCTCCTCCTCCTCCTCCTCCTCCTCCACCTACACCTCCCTCCTCTTCATCAAAGTCTTACACCTTTCTCCTCCTCTGTGTCATCCATCCACTTCAGTAGTGTCTCTCTCTCTCTCGCTCTCTCTTCATCAGTGACTCCCAGGTTGCGAATATCGTATAGGGGAGTCAGGGGTCGGACGCCAGGAGGGGGGAAGGGGTAGGGAAAGGTTGAGTGTGTGTGTGTGTGTGTGTGTGTGTGTGTGCATGTGTGTGTGTGTAATTGTGCTTGGAGAGGTTGGGGTGTGATAATGGAGAAGGTGGGGGCTTGTGTGTGTGTGTAATTGTGCTTGGAGGGGTTGGGGTGTGGCGATGGAGGTGAGGGCTTGAGTGTGTGTGTGTGTGTGTGTGTGTGTGTGTGTGTGTGTGTGTGTGTGTGTGTGTGTGTGTGTGTGTGTGTGTATGTGTGTGTGTGATTTGCAGGGGGCCGGGAGGGGTGAGGGGTCTTCAGCCATCACAGTGGGCCACCAGTGACACAGACCCAGGCCGGCTGGCCTCGTCGACATCGGTCTCCGCGGCGTCGTCGGCCAGGTCTCCACCGGGCGGCCGGTCCAGGGAGGCCACCATGACGGCCATGTTGTTGTCGCCGGTGTGCATACCGTCGCTGATGCCCGCGCCGTTGCCCGCGGCGACCACGCCCGCCCTCACGGCCTTGGTGACCACCTTGGACGAGCTCTTGAAGCTGGAGCTGGGCTGCGGAGCCCCACAGTGCAGCAGGGCCTGGAAACATCTGTAGAACTGGGACACACACACACACACACCACACACGCATACATGAACACACACACGCACACACACACACGTGCACAAACACACACCAACACACATACAGTATGCCCACTCAAGAACACGTTCTCAATCGGACACACACACACAGGAACAGATGCACACGCCCATGCACTCGAGAAGAGACAAACACACACATACACACACACACACACCAATCCACACCAAGAACACACAGATATGTATCCACACACACACACACACACACACACACACACACACGTGTGCAAATTAGATCACAGATTAGATCACAGCTGGAGGAGACAGAATGAAGAAGGGAAGAGTGAAAAGAAGAAAGAAGAGAGAGAAAAGTGGAGATTGATTGGAGGAGAAGCACACCTGAGTCTCTCGGTTCCACGCTAAGACAACACCTGAGTGGGTCTGAGCGAGAAGAAGGCGACTCAAGTGGGTCATTACAGCGCCGTCTAACGTGGCCTATTTCTGTAACTCCCAGTTAAGACTGCAATCACTCATTTTCTCTGCCTTCCCCTCCCCGTCTACTGGTCCTCTCTCTCTCACACACACACACACACACTTTCTCTCTCTCTTTCTTGCAGTCTCTCGCCCTCTCTTTGTTTCGTGATCTATCCATCCTCGTCCACCCACATCCTCTCACACTCTTCACCTGTCTCCCAGTCGCTCGCTCGGTTCGCTCACTCTCTCTCTTTCTTTCTTTCGTTCGTTCGTCCTCGGTCTCCCTGTCTCTCATTATGCGCATGGATAATGATTAATAATTACAGCCCACCCCCCCCCCCCCCACTCTCTACCTCTATCTCTCGCCAGATCCCTCCCTCTCTCTCTCTTCTCTCTCTCTCTCTCCTGATTCCCACCTCGCTTCTCATTCTCGCCTCCTCCGTCCATGTGCAACACACCTGGAGCTCCTCCTCGTTTTTCTGGGGGGAAGGTGGGGGGGGGGGGTGGGCGGTAGGTGGGCGGGGCTACAATTATTCCCCTCTCAATCTGAGTTTCACAGACCTAGACCAGCAAAGTGTTGTGTTGTGAGTGTTTGGGCCAGTGTGTGTGTGTGTGTGTGTGTGTGTGTGTGTGTGTTTTGGGTGTTTGTGGGTGTTTGTGTGTCTGCGTGCATCTTTGTGTGGCCGTGTATTTGTGTGTGTGTGTGTTTGTCTGCATCTTTGCGTGTCTGTGTGCATCTGTGTGTGCTTGCATGTGTGTGTGTGTGTGTGTGCGTGCGTTATTGTGTGTGTGTGTGTGTGTTTTTGCATGTGTGTGCTTGCATATGTGTGTCTGCCTGTCTGCCTGTGTGTGTGTGTGCGCGCGCATGTGTGTGTCCACTTCCGTCCTTTCACTGCGGCCGTCTTCCTGACTTTGCTTCTCAAAGTCCTCCCAAGTCATTTCTAAAGTGTTTCCCCGGACTGCAGCCCACGCGCTCATAATAATATACACATCCATAAAAAGCAGCGCATTTAAGTCAACTTGCATTTGAAACCTCACCGCTGGAGACGCCGCGTCCTTGACCAACAGGCGCGCCGCATCGCCACGCGGGTTAAGAACAAGACCGCGGTCGTAGCTCGGCGATACGGCGCCAAACACACACGACCGCCCCGGCTGTCAGAATCCAATAAATACTGAATGGCGCTCTCCGCCGCATATATTTCATGTCCGGGTTTCTTTTTTTCCTCCCCGATCCTCTCGGATTGTGCAGCCGTACTCCTGCTGCTGCACCTCGAGTCCGACCCCGGCTACAGGAGCAGGTATCTAATCTTGTTGACAGACAGACAGACACACGCTGAATAATTGATGTCGCGGCGAGGCGGCGGGACTCGGCGGTATAACAATGCATTGAGGGCGTTTGGCCGTGGGTTTAAAATTCCGAGCGTGGCTACCCGCAAACACACACACACACACACACGCACACACGCACACACACAAACCCAGAGGTGACCAGAGGTGCGTATTCACATCGTGCGCTTTTGTTCCCCGTCCGAAGTGGCGTGCCTTGATTAAACGTAGTGTACTTAGTATACTCCTTGAAGGTTCACGTATACTTATAGTCTACTACATTTTCTCAAAAGACGCAAATGCATCCGTGTGTGTGGGGCGAAGTCGACCGCGTCCACTCACTCCCGGCCCGGCTGCTCCCAGCTCCCGGCTCCCGGCTCCCAGCTCCCAGCTTCCGTGCTCCCGGCTCCCGGCTCCCAGCTCCCAGCTCCCGGCTCCCAGCTCCCAGCGGAGGAGGAGGAGGAGGATGAAATATTTAAGATAAGATAGATAGATAGATAGATAGATAGATAGATAGATAGATAGATAGATAGATAGATAGATAGATAGAGAGAGAGAGAGAGAGAGAGAGAGAGATAGAGATAGATATATAGAGAGAGAGAGAGAGAGATCGTTAGGTAGATAAGTTGACACGTAGATTGATTGCGATCAATGTCGACTTGATTGATTGACAGACGGACAGACGGCTGGACCGTGTCTACCTCCGGCTGCAGGGACACCAACACACCGCTCAGCCCTCGCAAGGAAGGAAGTAAAAGTTTGTGGCGTCGGGAGTTTTCCGACTCTCGTTGGCTGCGGTAGTAACCGAGGCTTTCTGCACACTGCACTTGCAGCGAGGAGGAGGTGGAGGTGTCAGGCAGACAGACAGGCAGACAGACAGACAGACAGACAGACAGACAGACAGACAGACAGACAGACAGACAGACAGGACCCAAGCAGAAAAACAACCCTAGCAGCACACCCTGGATGGATGGATGGATGGATGGATGGGAGATCGAGGGGAGGGAGAAGAGGGAGGTGGAGACAAGAGATGCAGCGAAAGATGAGTTGCAGAGAGAGACAGCGAGAGAGAGAGAGAGAGAGAGAGAGAGAGAGAGACAGCGAGAGAGAGAGAGAGAGAGAGAGAGAGAGAGAGAGAGAGAGAGAGAGAGAGAGAGAGAGAGAGAGAGAGAGAGAGAGAGAGAGAGAGATGGATGCAAATTGTGCGCAGAGGGTGGAAAGTTTGTTTGGCCGCGGCGGCGGCGGGGAAGGCCAACGGCAAGCTGGGTCAACAGAGACGTCGGGGGGGGAGAGTGACAGATGAGCGGATGGTCCGTGACAAGGAGACGGATGCAGAGCATAGGCAGATCCTTAAAGGCTATTATGGAGAGGAGGACCAGACGTCGGGGCAGCGAGGGGTCGCCGAAGGGCCTGTCGGGTTCTGAGCTCGGCGGTCGGTGGTGTACGCCCACCGCGGGGTCGTGGACAGCGGGGGGTCAAACGGCATGAATATTCACGCTCGGGTTGAACCGGAGGGTATGTTCTGTCTGCAGCGCGCGGGAACTTTTGCTTTCTTTACTTTTTCGAGAATTTAGAGAAATGTAATCGTAGATATTTACTTGTTTGTTTTGCTTCTTTCGCTTTCCAATTATGCAGATGTGTGGGTTTTGCAATCGCTCAATCAAAAGTCGACATTCAAAAACTTTTTGTAATTAACTGTGTTTTCATTCAGTGGCAAAGGCGAGGCGGCGGAATCTTTGGTCAGGCTCCAGCAGTCAACTCTCGCTTCGTTTTTGACGCCCTCGACTCCCGTTAATCAGCCGAACCCCCCCGACGGTCTGATATTTGCGAGATTTCTCCGCCTAAATGAGTGCGGGTCTACATTTCGGCGTCTAACATAATCATAGTCGATCTCTCGGAGGAACGTTGGCGATAATCGAATAATCTCTCCGGCGAGAGAGAAATACGCTTGGCCCGGCGAACGCTGTTTGTTTGCCTGCTGTGGCCTTGGCTGGCACCGGCATCAGACGTCTTTCACGGAGAAGTCTTCAGTTATTATGATTTTATTGCTAACAACTAAATAAATAACTGTCAATAAATGATACTGCCCACAAAAGGAGGTAACCTTAAACTGCCAGTGTGTTGACCGTTCAGTGATTCTCAACTCGCTGGCTCAGCAGACGCCAGACCTCCATCTTTAGAAAAGAAGCCCACGAATTAACTCGTGTTTTAATGTTAATGAACGGTTCAAGGGCTTTAGTATTCCACTTACAGTCTCGCCCCGATTGTCGCAGCCGCAATTTGTTCCCTCACGACGAACACGAAGGCATTGTTGATCGCTTCAATATGTTGGTATTTTTGGGGTCGTGGCTTACTAATGACTAATGACTAACGCCACCCGCGGGTCTCCTCCGAGGCTTGAGAACCGCCGCTCTAAATATGTTGACCTCCTTGTTTCTTACGGAGATGTGGATCAAAGTGCCGCCGCCGCCTCCTCCTCCTCCTCCTCGTGTTTAATTAACATGCAGGGTTTAGGCAGCTTAGCTTCACGCAATCCGTGCCCTCAACGCGCGCCTCAACTAAATTCCGACACGAGGAGCATTTTTCTGCATCCGACGCCATTGCCAGAGAAAGATATTTTGCATATTGCGGCAGTTACGCTAAATTATGCAAAATGACTTCCTCTGCCAATACTTGTGCAATGTGGCGTTGTAAACGAGAGACAAGCCCAGAACTCAGCAAATTATAACATTTTGAAAGCTGTTAACGCAGACAAACGGCATCCCCTGTTTCCCCCGTCGTCTTCTAAACCTTTTTTTTGGCGGGAACTTCCAGTAGTTTGCCCCGCCCCCCCTGCGGGAGAACAGTGGGAAACAACCGCACGCTGTTTGTACACGTTAACACGTACTTACCGTACGCCATCCGTCCATCCGTTTTACTTCCTGGTTTTGTTTTATTCTATGTTTTTTCATTCTATATTTCTATATTCTATATTTCTTTCTTTTTTTCATATTTGTTTTACTTGTTTTTTACTGGTTTTTATACGCATTTATATGCATTTTTTCGTAAATATATATTATACAGACAATGACGGACTTCAGAGGGAGAACCAGCGGTGTAGAGAACTCCTCTACCTCCCTCCCAGGTGAGCTAAATACATTCTTTGCTCGGTTCATCTCAGAGGCTGACGTGCGCAGAGCCTTCAAGCGGGTGGACATCCGGAAGGCGGCGGGCCCAGACCACATCCCGGGCGCGTCCTCAGAGCATGCGCAGACCAGTTGGCAGGAGTCTTCGCAGACATCTTCAACCTGTTGTTCCCGAGGTCTTCAAGATGTCCATCATCGTGCCTGTCCCTAAACACCCCAAGGTAACCTGCCTGAATGACTGGAGACCCGTAGCCCTCACCTCGATTGTCAGTAAATGCTTCGAGAGGCTGGTCAAGGACTTCATTTGTTCCATGTTGCCTGCCACGCTGGACCCATGGCAATTTGCGTACCGTCAAAACAGATCCACCGACGACGCGATTGCCATGGCACTTCACACCGCCCTCTCTCACCTGGAGGGGAAGAACTGTTGTGTGAGAATGCTGTTTGTGGACTTCAGCTCAGCGTTCAACACGATAGTTCCTGCCAAGCTCGACACCAAGCTCAGGAGTCTAGGCCTGCACCCGACCATGTGCAGCTGGATACTGGACTTCCTGTCGGGCCGCCGCCAGGTGGTGAGGATGGGCAGCACCACCTCAGAGCCACTGACCCTCAACACTGGAGCCCCTCAGGGATGCGTGTTGAGCCCTCTCCTCTACTCCCTGTACACCCACGACTGCATGGCTATGCACAGCTCCAACGTCTTCATCAAGTTTGCTGACGACACGACAGTGTTGGGTCTGATCGCCGATGACGACGAGACAGCCTACAGGGAGGAGGTTGGATCACTGGCACAGTGGTGCCAAGAGAACAACCTCGCCCTCAACGTCAAGAAGACCAAGGAGCTGATCGTGGACTACAGGAAGCGGAGAGGAGAGCACGCCCCCATCTCCATAGACGGGGTTGCAGTAGAGAGGGTCAGCAGCTTCAAGTTCCTCTGCGTGCACATCTCCGAGGACCTCACATGGACCACGCACACCACACACGTGGTGAAAAAGGCCCAACAACGCCTGTATTTCCTCAGGCGACTGAGTGCCGCACGAGCAGACTCAGAGACAGCTTCCACAGTCAGGCCATCAGGCTGCTGAACAAGTGCTAGTGCTAAGTGTTACTGCTAGTGCTAGTGCTACTGCTAGTGCTAGCTCTGGTGTGCTAGTGCTAAGTGTTACTGCTAGTGCTACTGCTTAGTGCTAGTCCTGGTGCTAAGTGCTAGTGTTACTGCTGGTGCAAGTGCTGGTAGTAGTGCTAAGTGTTGGTGCCGGTGCTACTGCTAGTGTTAGTGTTACTGCTAGTGCTAGTGTTACGTGTTACTGCTAGTGCTAGTATTACTACTAGTGCTAGTCCGGGTGCTAATTGCTGGTGCTAGTGTTGTTCTAGTGTGACTGTCTGAGGAAGTATTCTGTGACATTCTGTGAATGTCAAAATATAACAATGTATATTTTATTACATTGATTTATATTTGTATTGCTCCCCTTAATATTTTTGTATACTTTATTTTATCTTATACAGTTTTCTTTTGTTTAGATTTTTTGTAACTTGTTAATATAGTTTTCTATTCTATTTCTATTTCTATTTGTATTCTTTTATAACTGCGGTCGGCTGTCGGGCGTTTTGCACATAAGATTTTCACTCACTGCTTATACTTTATAAAATACTTAAAACTTGAAACTTACTGCTAGCCAGACAAGCGCAGTTGTTTGTCCTTCTTCCAATAAAATATACTATATAAATAAATATAATGCATCTGCCAGAGCAAATAAAACATGATCTCACAGATTTGTCTTGTTCCCAGGATATGTTACGATATGTAAACGCCTACACGTGGAATCACAGGTGTTTAACTAACAGCATGCCTTCACTGAACTGAACAGTGGCCTTGGACGAGGATGACAAAAGCCCTGCAGAAATACAACTAAGAGAATAAAGCAAGGAAATATGCGTAGGAAGGATTTTTATTAACTTCAGGTGAGGGGTTGTTGATCCTAATACACCAGCTTTCTATCTGGCGACAGATGCTTCTGAGCACATCGATATTGCTCATATACCACC
>PIJE02003875.1:0-10000 GCA_002895965.2 Coryphaenoides rupestris
AAAGAAGAGAGATCTGGTGCTGTTCTGCTGGAGGTGTTTGAGTCTGGAGGCGGCGGAGCAGTGGAGGGCCTTCCCTCCCGCGCCGGACGATGAGTTGTTCTGCTGGGTGGACGGAGAGAGAGAGAGAGAGAGAGAGAGAGAGAGAGACAGAGAGAGAGACAGAGAGAGAGAGAGAGAGAGAGAGAGAGAGAGAGAGAGACAGAGAGAGAGAGACAGAGACAGAGACAGAGAGAGAGACAGAGAGAGAGAGAGAGAGAGAGAGACAGAGAGAGAGAGAGAGAGAGAGAGAGAGAGAGAGACAGAGAGAGAGAGAGAGAGAGAGACAGAGAGAGAGAGAGAGAGAGAGAGAGAGAGAGAGAGACAGAGAGAGAGAGAGAGAGAGAGAGAGAGAGAGAGAGAGAGAGAGAGAGAGAGAGAGAGAGAGAGAGAGAGAGAGAGAGAGAGAGAGAGAGAGAGACAGAGAGAGAGAGAGAGAGAGAGAGAGAGAGAGAGAGAGAGAGAGAGAGAGAGAGAGAGAGAGAGAGAGAAGAGAGAGAGAGAGAGAGAGAGAGAGAGAGAGAGAGAGAGAGAGAGAGAGAGAGAGAGAGAGAGAGAGAGAGAGAGAGAGAGAGAGAGAGAGAGAGAGAGAGAGAGAGAGAGAGAGAGAGAGAGAAGAGAGAGAGAGAGAGCAAGAGAGAGAGGGAGAGAGAGAGAGAGAGAGAGAGAGAGAACCATGGTGGGGGAAGAGGAAAAATAGAAATAAAATTTTTAGCATATTATTAACATGAACTCTGTTTAATGTTCAATGTTATGCACCAATTTCACAAAAGCATATCCCTTGTTTGTTAAAACTAAGGCAATAAAGCTCATTCTCATTCTCATTCTCATTCTGATATAAATGTATACAGAACTGTAACGATAGAAGGAAGCGAGGAATTGAATGAGAGACACAAGCCAGCCAGCCAGCCAGCCAGCCAGCAGCCAGCAGCCAGCCAGCCAGCCAGCCAGAGCTCGCAGATGAAGAGCGAGAAAACTGAAAAGGAAACCCACATTTAATTTCCTCTCCTGTCCTTCCACCCTCCTCCCCGCGTGTGCCTTAAACACTATTGAAATCAGACACACACATCAATGGCGCTTGGAGAGAGAGAGAGATTAATGTCTCCCCCCGTCACCTCACCCGCCCACACCCCCCCCCCGCCCCACCACCCACGCCGCTAACGATGAGATCTTTACAAAATATTTTACAAAAACCCCAAACGGAGCCTAGAGAGACTGACAGTCCTCCGTCATCACTGGCACACACTGTGGTGCCGGCGACACATACACACACACACACACACACACACACACACACACACACACACACACACACACACACACACACACACACACACACACACACACTGCACAGCGGAGGGCCTCCGACGGCAGGCAGTTTGTTTAACGATCTCTGCTGCGGAACGCACGCAATGGGGGAACCAAATAAAACTATACACACACGCGCACGCAGCACACACACACACACGCACGCACACACACACACGCACACAGCTCTGTGCCTCGGTGCTACTTTGCACAAAATCCACAGTGGAGAATATAAGAGATGATATAAAAAAACGCAGCAGCAGCAGCAGCAGCAGCAGCAGCAGTAAGGAAAGTTATAACAGAAAGAAACCCTTGCGTACTTTAACCCCACTGACTCTCCCACCCCCTCATGGACACTATACTACACGTTATATTAACCTTTAACCCCACTGACTCTCCCACCATTCATGGACACTATACTACACGTTATATTAACCTTTAACCCCACTGACTCTCCCACCCCTCATGGACACTATTGCGTTACATTAACACACATCTTCTCTTTCTTTAAATTGCAAATTTGTATTGCTTATTGCTTATTTTTGTATATTTTTATACTCTGTTTCATTTTCAATGTTAGGCACCAATTGCACAAAAGCACATTCCTTGTTTGCCAAAACTAAGGCAATAACGCTGACTCCTGATTCTGATTCTAATTCCGATTCCGATTCTGATTCGGCTCTCCCGCAGACGGGGGTTGTCGACGGGTTGCGTCGGTTCGACGGTGAGCTGTGTAAAAATGCGGCGAAAACCACTCCTAGAGTACTCGAACTGGGTTAGTAGTAGTAGTAGTAGTAGTAGCAGTGCAATGAGCGCACAGCGGTGGAGGAGTATGATGAAATAATACGAGAAGACTTGGCAACCACCTTCCTCTCCACCCTCCTGCCCTCTCTCCCCCCCCCCCAAAAAAAAAAGCTAAACCAACAACGATAAGGTGTGACAGGTAGCAAATAGCGAGCCGTGATCCAGATGGAATTATCTTCTTTTGTAAATTGTAACGCCGTTCGGAAAATGTTCACGTCTGCCAACGCGTTCTTCTTTAGAGTCGGCGCGTTGACAGCGGAGCTATAGTCTCGGCTAATCTCTAGGAAGTGACAAAAAGAACAAAAGGATGTGTAAAGATGACGGACAACTTAAGGACTGTTAACACCTGGTGAGTTACGTTTTACGCTTTGAATCGGCGGGTTAAATAAATGTCATCTTCTACGTCGGGTACTGGCCAGCGTATATCGACCCGGAAGAGAGAGAGCGAGAGAACGAGAGAGAGAGAGTTGGAAATCTCGGATCGCGATTCCGATTTCGGCGGAATCAATCGACTTCCTTCGAGGAGGAACGGTCGATGAAAGACGAACGCACGGCGGAGAGAGCCGTTAAGTATGTCGGAGGAAAAAAACGGAACAAAGATCGGCGAAGGTGTGTGTGTGTGTGTGTGTGTGTGTGTGTGTGTGTGTGTGTGTTTGTGTGTGTGTGGGGGGGGGGGGGGGGGTCGATGAAAAAGGCAATTAGCATCCCTGGTCTCAGCAGGTTAGCGACCGCACTGCTAAACAGTCGGTAAGGAGGGGTGGGAGTGGGAGGGAACTGTTATCTGACACTTCTAGCACAAGTTAAACACCCCCCACTCATACACACACACACACACACACACACACACACACACACACACACACACACACACACACACACACACACACACACACACACA
This sequence comes from Coryphaenoides rupestris, assembly GCA_002895965.2. Classification (NCBI taxonomy): domain Eukaryota; kingdom Metazoa; phylum Chordata; class Actinopteri; order Gadiformes; family Macrouridae; genus Coryphaenoides; species Coryphaenoides rupestris. Next base: position 3,047 of record PIJE02003875.1, read on the forward strand.
CACACACACACACACACACACACACACACACACACACACACACACACACACAGGAATCAATGTAAAGACACAATTAAACAGCGATTTGGAATCGGGGGGGGGTGGGGGTGAGGTACCAAGGGTTGGTATCAGAAGATGAGCAGAATTTGTTTGTTTGTTTGTTTGTGGAGAGAGAGAGAGAGAGAGAGAGAGAGCGAGAGAGAGAGAGAGTGATTTCGGAAGATCGAAGCATCCAGCAGAGACCCGTAGAGAGGAGACAAGAAACTGAAAGGGCAGGAAACAGGAAACAGGAAGCAGCCACATGCTGATGCTGGTGGTGGTGGTGGTGGTGGAGTCGGCGTCGTAGAGAGTCGTAGAGAACCTGTGCTGTCGCCGGCGGGGTGAACCGGACGCAGGGCTTGGGCGGGACCGGGGGCCCCGTGGGAGAGACGCAGGTCACGTGGAGAGCTGAAGCAGCCATGTTGTTGCTAACGCTGCCGCCGCCGCTGCTGTGCAGGCTGGGATCTCCTGGGTAGCAGGGCTCCGCTGAGGGGGGCTGGCCGCTGAGCTCCAGCAGGGTGTTCTCCAGCTCCCGGATGGTCTCCTCCAGGCTGTCCAGCCTCCTGAAGGCGCTCCTGCGGACGTCCTCGCCCCGACTCGGAACCGATTCCAGGGGTTTTTCCGGCCCCGAGCTGCGCGGATGTAGCGTGAGCGCCCGGTCCCCGGTGTCCATCCCCCTCCGCAGAGCGTCCAGCAGGGATCCGTCCCGGGAACAGCGGGATCCGCCTGAGCCCACGGGGATGGAGGTTGAGGAGTCGTCGTCATCGTCGTTGACGCCGCCGCCGCCCGACGTCCCGGCCGCGGGCCCTGGGGCGCAGGCGGCGAGGTGGGCGTACAGCAGCCCGTAGGCCTCCCGGACCGTCACCTGGCCCCTGAAGAGCACCAGGGCCGGCCCGCCCCCCCGCAGCATCTCCTCGGAGGACGACGAGGAGAGTTTCTCTGAGTACGGCGGAGGAAGAACCAGCATCTCCAGAGCGTCCCCCCGGCTCTGACTGAGCTGACGGGCCTGCACGGGGGACACCACGCGCACGTCGAGCTCCGACAGCACCAGGACCAACTCCTCCGTCCTCTCCCGCCGGACGACCGCCGGCTCCCACTGGAGAACACACACACACACACACACACACACACACACACACACACACACCACACCACACACACACACACACACACACACACACACACACACACACACACACACACACACACACACACACACACAACTCAATGACACACACCACCACCCACACACACACACACACACACACACACACACACACACACACACACACACACACACACACTGCATCACCCAGTGCTTACAGATCACACACACACACACACACACACACACACACAGACACACACACACACACGCCATCACCCAGGGCTTACAGTTCACACACACACACACACACACAGGCAGATGAATGGACGAGTGGTCTGGGGTGTGAAATATCAATAGAGGAAAACCACAATAAAGAACTTTAACACTGTCTGTCTGCTGCGGCCTACAACGAGCCTTCACCTCCCTGCCTCTCCCCTCCCTCCCTCCCTCCCTCCCCCATCCAGCTGTTTGAGAGAGCCCCTGTCAAGCTTCTCCAGCCCCGCCCCCTTTCCTTACCCCTTACCCCCTCCCCTCACAGTAGGACCCCTCGCGTGCTCCCCTCCAGCCTGAACCTCCCGCGGTCCCTAGGGGCCCCGGTTAGCCCCAAGGTAACCTGGGGTCAGCTGAACACAGCTTGCTTGCGGTGGTGGTGGTGGCGATGGTGGTGATGGTGGTGGTGGTGTTGGTGTTGCGGTGGTAGTGTGTTTGCCTTTACTTTGACGTGGTTCTCCTCTACGCGCTCTATTGGACAATAAGACACAATATGACAACGCACACAAATCTCGCGTCTTGTCGCCACCGATTATCTTTGACCGTCTTAACATGATCTTCATCTTCATCATTTCCACCGAGCGTGACCGGAGACTTAACCGCCAGCAACAGACTTAACCAACGACACATTGATTGATCGATTGATTGATTGATTGACACACGTACAGACGAATCAGCGGGTTGAATTCAGACACGTGGCGCATTGTTTATTGATTATGATTGGGTTCGGTAATAATAATAATAATAATGACTGGGGCAGAACATGATAAACATCTATATCTATATATATGTAAGCACTGAAAACAAGAAGAATATACTGTATATATTCTTGCGTCTGTTCACCGCACTCATAGCACAGTCTTTAGCGGTGTAGCGTGCAAGCGGTTGCCATGGAGACCGTCTAACAGACACAAGGAAACAAGGCTCCAACCACCTGATCAACAATGAGTTCATTATATATTTTATGTCAAACTGTCGACCTTTATTCCGTCTGCTTTCAACTCACTCTCTGAGTAAGCGTGTGTGTGTGTGTGTGTGTGTGTGTGTGTGTGTGTGTGTGCGTTACGTGTGTGTGTGCATTTTATTGCTGTGGGTTTGAAGCTGTGGTTTGGTTTGCACCTGGTTGTCAGATTGTAAACCCAAAAGTCTTGTAGACAATGCAATGTAATTTAATTTAAAAAGACAATGCTGACAACCACACAACTCTTGTGTTATTCAACGATAATGACAGTTAACCCCTCGATTCTAAAGACATGTTGACAGAACTGTGGCATTTTTGTAGTTTTTTGTCCGTCCATTTGTCAATCCTGAGTTTGTCGCACGAGCTGCATCATTGTGTGATCAATACAACGGCGATCAATACAACCCAACCAAAAGTCTGAATGCCCTACCCCATACCACCTCCTTGTATTCCAGGGCATGTCTCCATCTCCGTCTCCCTCTCCAGTCCCTCAGATTGTGTTGACGGAGTGTCTGTCGTCCTCGAGCTCTCCTTCCGAGGCCCCCGTCAGAGACATGACAGGCGAGGACATATCTGGCTGCCAACAAGCAGCATTTTGGTCTCTCTCTGTCTCTCTGTCTCTCTCTCTGTCTCTGTTCCTCTCCCTCTGCCTCTGTTCCTCTCTCTCTGTCTCTGTTTCTCTCTCTCTCTCTGTCTGTCTCTGTTTCTCTTTCTCTGTCTCTCTCTCTCTGTCTCTCTCTTTGTCTCTGTCTCTCTCTCTCTGTCTCTCTCTCTCTGTCTCTCTCTCTGTCTCTGTCTCTCTCTCTCTGTCTCTCTCTCTGTCTCTCTCTCTGTCTCTCTCTTTGTCTCTGTCTCTCTCTCTCTGTCTCTCTCTCTGTCTCTCTCTCTCTGTCTCTCTCTGTCTCTGTCTCTCTCTGTCTCTCTCTCTGTCTCTGTCTCTCTCTCTCTGTCTCTCTCTCTCTCTGTCTCTCTCTTGTCTCTGTCTCTCTCTCTCTCTGTCTCTCTCTCTCTGTCTCTCTCTGTCTCTGTCTCTCTCTCTCTGTCTCTCTCTTTGTCTCTGTTTCTCTCTCTCTCTCTGTCTCTCTCTCTCTCTCTCTCTCTGTCTCTGTCTCTCTCTCTCTCTGTTCTCTCTCTGTCTCTCTCTGTCTCTGTTTATCTCTCTCTCTGTCTCTCTCTCTGTCTCTCTCTTCTCTGTCTCTCTCTCTGTCTCTGTTTGTCTCTCTCTCTGTCTCTCTCTTTGTCTGAGGTGTGACAAAAAGGCGTGTCCTGCCTTTTACGGGGGGAAACGAATACAAGTTTGATGGAATTTCAATAATTCCCCACACTTTGCTGCTGCTGTGTGCAGGCTAACCTCAGCGTCAACCTCACAGTATTGAGTATTGATTGTTGTGTTAGCCAACATTCACTTTATTTGACGGGTCAGGATAAACAGCAGAGAAGTGTAATTTCGACTTGTTTTAATCATTTAACCTATAGGGTTACTGAACTTGGACTATTGATCATAATTCAATGAGAACCACCAATAATATCGCTCTGGGAATGAAACCTTTGTCTTGATGTCATTTGCATGTGTGTGTGTGTGTGTGTGTGTGTTTTTATTTTTTATATATATTTTTATATATATATTTCTATATTATTACTTTCTGTTAAATGTTCAATGTTGTTTGTTGTTGTTGTTCAATGTTTGTAAAATCTATGGCAATAAAGCTGATTCTGATTCTGATTCTGTATGGTACAGTTCATAGTGTGTGTGTGTGTGTATGGCGGCCCTCTCCAGTGGGAGCCGGCGGTCGTCCGGCGGGAGAGGACGGAGGAGTTGGTCCTGGTGCTGTCGGAGCTCGACGTGCGCGTGGTGTCCCCCGTGCAGGCCCGTCAGCTCAGTCAGAGCCGGGGGGACGCTCTGGAGATGCTGGTTCTTCCTCCGCCGTACTCAGAGAAACCCTCCTCGTCGTCCTCCGAGGAGATGCTGAGGGGGGGGGGCGGGCCGGCCCTGGTGCTCTTCAGGGGCCAGGTGACGGTCCGGGAGGCCTACGGGCTGCTGTACGCCCACCTCGCCGCCTGCGCCCCAGGGCCCGCGGCCGGGACGTCGGGCGGCGGCGACGACGACTCCTCAACCTCCATCCCCGTGGGCTCAGGCGGATCCCGCTGTTCCCGGGACGGATCCCTGCTGGACGCTCTGCGGAGGGGGATGGACACCGGGGACCGGGCGCTCACGCTACATCCGCGCAGCTCGGGGCCGGAAAAACCCCTGGAATCGGTTCCGAGTCGGGGCGAGGACGCCCGCAGGAGCGCCTTCAGGAGGCTGGACAGCCTGGAGGAGACCATCCGGGAGCTGGAGAACACCCTGCTGGAGCTCAGCGGCCAGCCCCCCTCAGCGGAACCCTGCTACCCAGGAGAGCCCAGCCTGCATAGCAGCGGCGGCGGCGGCAGCGTTAGCAACAACATGGCTGCTTCAGCTCTCCACGTGACCGGCGTCTCTCCAACGGGGCCCCCGGTCCCGCCCAAGCCCTGCGTCCGGTTCACCCCGCCGACGACAGCACAGGTTCTCTACGACTCTCTACGACGCCGACTCCACCACCACCACCAGCATCAGCATGTGGCTGCTTCCTGTTTCCTGTTTCCTGCCCTTTCAGTTTCTTGTCTCCTCTCTACGGGTCTCTGCTGGATGCTTCGATCTTCCGAAATCACTCTCTCTCTCTCTCTCTCTCTCTCTCTCCACAAACAAACAAACAAACAAACAAACAAACAAATTCTGCTCATCTTCTGATACCAACCCCTGGTACCTCACCCCCACCCCCCCTCGATTCCAAATCGCTGTTTAATTGTGTCTTGTACTGTGTGTTGTGTGTGTGTGTGTGTGTGTGTGTGTGTGTGTGTGTGTGTGTGTGTTTGTTGTGTGTGTGTGTGTGTGTGTGTGTGTGTTGTGTGTGTGTGTGTGTGTGTGTGTGTGTGTGTGTGTGTGTGGTGTGTGTGTGTGTGTGTGTGTGTGTGTGTGTGTGGGGGGTGTTTAACTTGTGCTAGAAGTGTCAGATAACAGTTCCCTCCCACTCCCACCCCTCCTTACCGAGTGTTTAGCAGTGCGGTCGCTAACCTGCTGTGACCAGGGATGCTAATTGCCTTTTTCATCGACCCCCCCCACCCCCCCCCCCCCACACACACAAAACACACACACACACACACACACACACACACACACACACACACCTTCGCCGATCTTTGTTCCGTTTTTTTCCTCCGACATACTTAACGGCTCTCTCCGCCGTGCGTTCATCTTTCATCGACCGTTCCTCCTCGAAGGAAGTCGATTGATTCCGCCGAAATCGGAATCGCGATCCGAGATTTCCAACTCTCTCTCTCTCTCTCTCGTTCTCTCTCTCGCTCTCTCTCTTCCGAGTCGATATGCTGGCCGGTACCCGACGTAGAAGATGACATTTATTTAACCCGCCGATTCAAAGCATAAAACGTAACTCACCAGGTGTTAACAGTACTTAAGTTGTCCATCATCTTTACACATCCTTTTGTTCTTTTTGTCACTTCCTAGAGATTAGCCGAGACTATAGCTCCGCTGTCAACGCGCCGACTCTAAAGAAGAACGCGTTGGCAGACGTGAACATTTTCCGAACGGCGTTACAATTTACAAAAGAAGATAATTCCATCTGGATCACGGCTCGCTATTTGCTACCTGTCACACCTTATCGTTGTTGGTTTAGCTTTTTTTTTGGGGGGGGGGGAGAGGGCAGGAGGGCGGAGAGGAAGGTGGTTGCCAAGTCTTCTCGTATTATTTCATCATACTCCTCCACCGCTGTGCGCTCATTGCACTACTACTACTACTACTACTACTACCCCAGTTCGAGTACTCTAGGAGTCGTTTTCGTCGAATTTTTACACAGCTCACCGTCGAACCGACGCACGTCGACAACCCGAGAGCCAGATCAGAATCAGAATCGGAATTAGAATCAGAATCAGGAGTCAGCTTTATTGCCTCAGTTTTGGCAAACAGGGAATGTGCTTTTGTGCAATTGGTGCCTAACATTGAAAATGAAACAGAGTATAAACGAATATACAAAGATAAGCAATAAGCAATAAAAAGGTGCAATTTAAAGAAAAGATGTGTTAATGTAACGCAGTAGTGTCCATAGGGGGTGGGAGTCAGTGGGGTTAAAGGTTAATATAACGTGTAGTATAGTGTCCATAGGGGGTGGGAGTCAGTGGGGTTAAAGGTTAATATAACGTGTAGTATAGTGTCCATGGGGGGTGGGAGTCAGTGGGGTTAAAGGTTAATATAACGTGTAGTATAGTGTCCATGGGTGGGAGAGTCAGTGGGGTTAAAGGTTAATATAACGTGTAGTATAGTGTCCATAGGGGGTGGGAGTCAGTGGGGTTAAAGGTTAATATAACGTGTAGTATAGTGTCCATAGGGGGTGGGAGTCAGTGGGGTTAAAGGTTAATATAACGTGTAGTATAGTGTCCATGGGGGGTGGGAGTCGTCAGTGGGGATCAGTGGGGGGTCCCGGGTACAATGACTTGTATGACTCAATTCATATTGTGCTGTTGTTGATTTTACTCACATCCGTGT
>PIJE02003875.1:12500-17500 GCA_002895965.2 Coryphaenoides rupestris
ATAAAAAATAAAATAAAATACATACATCTATACACACAATACCTACACAACAAATGTGATATATATACCATATATACACACATATAATATGTCTTTTTACACAATATGATGACAACACAGCACTATATATAACACACTACACTATATAACAGTATATACTGTAGTACATTAACATCACACGATAACATTACCTGATACCTTGAACATTACCAGAAACAAATGTGATCTATATACACACATATAGAATATGTATTCACACAATATAAGAACGCAGCACTATAACAGTATATAGTAATAGACTGTTAACTTCACACGATAAAATCCAACAACTATAACGTTACCTGATCCCCGGCGGGACCCGGGCTCCTTCCCGGGCAGCTTGCTGTGTGTGGGCTTGGTGGCGCGGTGCTCGGGGGTGCCGGGGGGCGGGGCCGAGGAGGGCGCGCTGCCACCGCCGCCGCTGGTGGTGCTGTTGTTGGCACCGGCGGCGCTGGCGGCGGCCGAGGGCTTGCCGATCTGCTTGGCGGCGAAGTCCAGGTCGGGGATGGCCTTCATGAGCTCTGCCTGCGTTTCCTCCAGCAGCCGGTTGATGTCCTGGGCGCTGTACTGGGTCAGGCTCGCCCGTTTCTCCTCCCAGTCCCGCTCAGCCGCCTGGGGTTGGGGGGGGAGAGATATCGTTATAGAGATACTGAGGGAGAGAGAGAGAGAGAGACCTTAGATTGCTATAGAGATATTGAGAGAAAGAGTGAGAGAGAGAGCGAGAGAGAGAGCGATTAGATTGCTATAGCGATATTGACAGAGAGAGAGAAATATAGAGAGAGAGAGAACTTATATTGCTATAGAAATATTGAGAGAGAGAGAGAGAGAGACCTTAGATTGCTATAGAGATATTGACAGAGAGAGAGAGATAGAGAGAGAGAGAGACCTTAGATTGCTATAGAGATATTGAGAGAGAGAGGGAGAGAGCGAGAGAGACCTTAGATTGCTATAGAGATATTGAGAGAGAGAGCGAGAGAGAGAGAGACATTAGATTTCTGTAGACATATTGAGAGAGAGAGAGAGCGAGAGAGAGAGAGAGAGAGAGAGAGAGAGAGAGAGAGAGAGAGAGAGAGAGAGAGAGAAAGTGAGAGAGACATTAGATTGATGATTTTGTCATGTTTCACCCGAAGCCAGTGAAGATGAGAACAGATGAGGTGAACACAGATACAGACGCACACAAAACACCGCTGTAGCATTGAACTGTTAACCCCGACGATACAGGAGACAATACTGCGGCCAAAATATGAAAGACACATTTTGATTGGACAAGGACGAAGATGATGATGATGATGATGATGATGAAGATGATGATGACGATAACCCCCGATAGCAAAGACATGACAAAACCGCACAACATCTAAAACCCCCCCCCTGACCCCCGTGACCCTTTTCGCTCACCAGGCGGACCTCCACCGAGGAGGCCTTGTCGGCGGACGTGCGGGTCCGCTCCAGGGCCTCCTCTAGGGAGCGGCCCTTGTGGGGCACCGTGGGCGGGAGGTGGTGGTGGTGGTGGTGGTGGTGGCCGTCCCGGTGCAAGGAGGAGGAGGCGGAGGAGGAGGAGGAGGAGGCCCCTACGCCGCCGCCGCCGCCGCCCGCCACCGCCGCCGCCGCAGTGGGCACCCCGTAGCCCTGGCTGTGGCTGGAGTGCAGGCTCCAGTTGGCCAGGCTGTTCACTCCTCCACCAAGACCTCCACCAAGACCTCCACCAAGACCTCCGCCAAGACCTCCGCCAAGACCTCCACCAAGACCTTCACCAAGACCTCCAACACCAAGACCTCCAACGCCAACACCGCCGCTGCTGCCGCCGCCCCCCAGGTCGTTGATGCTCAGCGGGGGGCTGGCGGGCAGCAGCTCCAGGTCGGCGTGGCCCTTGGACCGGAAGTCCTCGCCTGCCTGTCCGCGCTTGGCTGACGAGCCGGAGAAGTCTTCCTGCTTCTTCCAGACGCCGTCGTGGGATTGCCTGGTAATCAATTGCAAAGTGAAATTAAAAATCAAATGATCTGAATCAGAAACATCAGAATGAGCTTGATTGCCTTCATTTTTACAAACAACGAATGTGCTTTTGTGAAATCGGTGCATAAGTAATAATATAGAAATTCTACAAAAATAACAAAATAAAATATATAAAAAATATATCAAAAATAAGCAATAAAAAGGTGCAAAAAAATATGTGCGTCAATGTAAACGCAGTAGAATCCATGGGTGGTGGGAGTCAGTGGGGTTAAACCTTAATATATAACGTGTACTATAGTGTCCAATCATAATAGTTTTAGATGTATTGTTCATTATCACAACACAATAAATGAGTACTGTGGTAGATTATGAATGCATAATTGATTTTTTTTAAATGTACGTGCAATTTGCTCGTCAATGTATTTTAAACAGTCCCTAGAATACAACTCGAATGCAATCCTCCGAACCAATAGAGGACATAACCAGATATCAATACATCATAACACAGCAGTCAACCCCAAATCCCAGACGCTATCTCGTCTCAGATCACAATGTCAATACCGCATTGATATACAGTATGTGCAGTATATTTACTACCTCTAAACTAAAAACTGTGTGGCTCTCCATTCTGAGTCCATTTGGACTCTTAGTCTAGTGCTAGAACTGAGTCAGCTTGGCCTCAGTCTAGTTCTGCTACAGAGTCAGTTTGGCCTCTTAGTCTAGTGATAGAACAGAGTCAGTTTGGCCTCTTAGTCTAGTGATAGAACTGAGTCAGTTTGGCCTCTTAGTCTAGTTCTACTACAGAGTCAGTTTACCCTCTTAGTCTAGTGCTAGAACAGAGTCAGTTTGACGTCTTAGTCTAGTGCTAGACCAGTCAGTTTGACATCTTAGTCTAGTTCTACTACAGAGTCAGTTTACCCTCTTAGTCTAGTGCTAGAACAGAGTCAGTTTGGCCTCTTAGTCTTGTGCTAGACCAGAGTCAGTTTGACCTCTTAGTCTAGTGCTAGAACTGAGTCAGTTTGGCCTCTTAGACTAGTGCTAGAACAGAGTCAGTTTGGCCTCTTAGTCTTGTGCTAGACCAGTCAGTTTGACATCTTAGTCTAGTTCTACTACAGAGTCAGTTTACCCTCTGAGTCTAGTGCTAGACCAGAGTCAGTTTACCCTCTGAGTCTAGTGCTAGACCAGAGTGAGTTTGACGTCTTAGTCTAGTGCTAGACCAGTCAGTTTGACCTCTTGGTCTAGTTCTACTACAGAGTCAGTTTACCCTCTTAGTCTAGTGCTAGACCAGTCAGTTTGACCTCTTGGTCTAGTTCTACGACAGAGTCAGTCTGGCCTCTTTAACAGTGGCTGCGTCCCAAACAGCTAAAATAGAGGCAGGGAGGCGTCAAGTCGTGTCAAGGAGGCGTCAATGCCTCAGACAAGGTCGGTCTTGAAGGCAGCAGAGACGTATCCTTTGTTCGTCAACATGTCCCACAATCCCGTGCGCCCCGCTCCACTTCTCCAACAAGACAAGAACAACGGCAACGGAGTTTGTTTACAAATGTACAAGTTATCTTGACTCCGATTTTCTTCTACCGACAGCCGGTAGTAATATAACCGTTGTAGCTGACAGACGTTTAACAAATGGTAAATGGATTGCAGTTATATCGCGCTTTACAGTAATGCCTCACATCCATACATCAACGGCGGTGTGTCAACCATGCAAGGTAACAACCAACACGTCAGGAGCAGTCAGGGTTAGGTGGCGTCTTGCTCAGGGACACCTCGACACTTAGCTAGGAGGCGGAGCCCGGTGATCGAACCTGCAACCTTCCTGTTGCCAAACCCGCTCTTATCTCCTGAGCTCAACTGCCCTGTCAAGCAACCGCCATTTATATAGGCTAACTCATGGTGTTGTGACAAATTGCTGCCTTGGGACTCCTTTGCAGGTGCCTTGTCAAGGATAGCGTTTGGGACACCAGCCAATGAACGGGGGCTTACTCAATCACCCGCCCGTAGCGTCCATCTTGGATATAATTCTAACCGCCGCTGAGACTCACTTGCGCATGGCGGCCAGCGTGTCGGTCATGGCCTTGCAGCGTTTCAGCAGCGCGTCCAGCCTCTGGGGCTCCTCCTTCAGGAACTTCACCGCCTCCACCTCCACCCGCAGCACCACGCGCATCTTGCTCTGCAGGCCCGGGAACTGGTCTGAGGTGGGGTGGGGGTGGGGTGGGGGTGGGGGGAGAGAGAGAGAGAGAGAGGAGAGAGAGAGAGAGAGAGAGAGAGAGAGAGTAATTATCAATTATTATCAATTCAACTGTAATTATCGTTGAATAACACAAGAGTTGTGTGGTTGTCAGCATGCGCCCTTGTTGTAGTTTTTGTCTTTTTTCTGTCTACAAGACTTTTGATTTTACAATCTGACAACCAGGTACACATGCAAACCAAACCACAGCTTCAAACCCACAGCAAAGAAAAACACACACACACACACACACACACACACACACACACACACACACACACACACTTACTCAGAGAGTGAGAGTGAAAGGCAGATGAAATAAAGGTCGACAGTTTGACATAAAATATATAATGAACTCATTGTTGATCAGGTGGTTGGAGCCTTGTTTCCTTGTGTCTGTTAGACGGTCTCCATGGCAACCGCTTGCACGCTACACCGCTAAAGACTGTGCTATGAGTGCGGTGAACAGACGCAAGAATATATACAGTATATTCTTCTTGTTTTCAGTGCTTACATATATATAGATATAGATGTTTATCATGTTCTGCCCCAGTCATTATTATTATTATTATTACTGAACCCAATCATAATCAATAAACATGTCTGAATTCAACCCGCTGATCGTCTGTACGTGTGTCAATCAATCAATCAATGTGTCGTTGGTTAAGTCTGAGGTGGGGTGGGTGGGGTGGGAGAGAGAGAGAGAGAGAGAGAGAGAGAGAGAGAGAGAGAGAGAGAGAGAGAGAGAGAGAGAGAGCAGCTTTGTTTACATATTTCTTTGTTA
>PIJE02003875.1:20000-22500 GCA_002895965.2 Coryphaenoides rupestris
ATCTGTACGTGTCAGGGGGTGTCATTTCAACAGGAGGTTTTGCTCGAAGCAGAACTTGTGTGGGTGCTTCGGAGAGAACAATTACGGTTCTGTTATCTGTCAATCTCTCTCGCCCTCTCTCTCTCGCTCTCTGTCTCTCGCACGCAAACTCTTTCCACCAACTCTTTCTCCTCCAAAGACACACACACACACACACACACACACACACATACACACACACACACACACGGCGGACATAAATAGATCCTCGCACACTCACGCACGCGCGCACACACACACACACACACACACACACACACACACACACACACACACACACACACACACACACACACGGCAGACATAAATAGATCCTCGCACACTCACGCACGCGCGCACACACACACACACACACACACACACACACACACACACACCACACACACGCACACACTCACGCACACGCACACACACACAAACATACTGTATCTACATACATACTCATATGTCATACGGGGAATTCAAGTCCAATGAATAATTAAGAGCAATTAGGAGGCTATTATGAACAACACATTACAGCCACCAATTAGCAGAGATCATCGCACAATCACTTAGCATGTAATGAAAATCTCAATCATCAACAGCGGACAACGGAATATCCCTTGAGCTCGTTTGTAAATGTAAATACGTAAATGTAAAACGGTAATCTAACGCGTTGTATGGTTTTGCGTTGATTAAGCTATATCGCTATTTTTATATAATCTCGTAAAGCATTATGTGTCAGTGAAATCCTCTCGCTGTTTGCCAGCGTAACGACAACAAAAACATTTGGATCCTAAAACGTCGCCGCAAGAAGTTTAACGGAATACGGTTCCTCGGTTGTAAAGTTCAGGTACATCTTTATATTTTAAAGGGGCCCTATTATACCACCGGGTGTGTGTGGGATGAGCCGTTATAAATACACTGTTTCACAATTGTCATGTGACTAAAAGTGTCATTGTGACATAGTCAGAAGTCACAAATGGGAGTGTCCACCTAGAGACGTGCGATGGATAGATCAGTCGACCAGCCTACCGAGCCTGCGGACTGTACCAACTGGTAAAGTGATCTAGTCAGCAAACATCTCGTTGGACACTCCCACTTGTGATGTCACTTTGTCGAAAATGTTGTAACTTGCGTGTAATGGCTAATTGCGCTCACACCTGGCGCTATACTAGGGCCCCTTTAAAGGGGACATATTATGTTGTAATCATACATCTCGGTGGATTTTCCCACTTGTGAAGTCACTAGACGGGAGTCACATGGCGATTGTGAAACGGCTTGCAATGGCTAATCACGCTCACACCTGGCGCTATACTAGGGCCCCTTTAATAGACAGGTCTATAAGCGTCTATATGGCGCTGTGGCTGTACTGACTGCAGCTGCTGGATGATGAGCTCCTCCTCATTGAGGTACTTGAGCCTCTCCTCCTCCACCAGGAGGCGCTGTCTCTGCAGCGGGTCCTCCTGCTTCCTCAGGGCGTCGGCCACGCGCACGCTAAGCTCCGCCTCTGTCCGCTTCAGCAGGGTCTTCACCGAGTCCTGGTTCTGGAGCTGAGGGTGGCAGAGACACACACAGTATACAGTATATGTGTTACTTCCTGCATTCTGATTGGCTGCGTTACTTCCTGCATTCTGATTGGCCGAGTGACTTCCTGCATTCTGATTGGCTGTGTGACTTCCTGCATTCTGATTGGCTCCTGCGCGGTCCGGAGAGCCGCGTATCTAGACCAGCGGTCTGTAAATTTCCGCATACGGACCGGAAACTTTGACTTGGTTGTTGTTTTTGCCGGCGCGAAAGGCACAAAATAAACTATAAGAGTTTATAAATAATTTCAGCACATTCGGTGAAACCGGGAAGTGAAAATAACTGCTCTATAAAAAAAAATCACGCGAAAAATGGCATATAATAAAACACGACTCTCTCTATCTCTATAAACACACACTCAAACACACACACACACACACACACACACCACAAACACAGAACCCCCCCCCCCCCCACACACACACACACACACAAATGGATCACAGATATGGATCACAAATGATATCGTCACCCTGCCAACATTATGAGAGAACAGCCTCTGGCCTCCCCAAACACTCCATGGATGAATATCTTGTGTGGAACTCATCAACTTCCAATTATCAATTATCAGCATCGTAGAACAATACCCTCTCCCCCCCGCCCCCCCCCCCCCCCAGACAAGGACTGAATGAATATCTGTGTGTGTTTTTTTTTGTGTGTTTTCTATTAACCACACGTTACTGCTGCTGTACAACTGTTGCCGTCTGTTTCTCGGGAGAGGAGGAGGCGGACGTGTGTTTTATTTGTAATTGTGTTTTTGCCGGGCTGAGCCACTTTGTCTTGTTATGCGATGTCCCGCCTCTGCTGCCCTGTCCTTGACCCACCGTCGCTGGACCTGTGTTAGTCATACTGTAACTACTGCTGCCGGGCTGCTGTCCTTGGAGCGAGGACACAC
>PIJE02003875.1:27500-32311 GCA_002895965.2 Coryphaenoides rupestris
TGTGCTGCAGGTCCTGCAGGTGGAGCTGCATCTGCAGCCGCCCGCCGGCGTTGGAGGAGGGGGCGGCGGCATCAGAGCCAACGGCCCCGAGGGCGTGTGAGCTGCCAATCAGAGAGCAGAGGAACAGGGGTCAGTGGGAGGAGCCAGATGGGGAGAGCGTGGGTCTGTGGCGTGGGGTCCGGTGTTGGGAGGGCGGGCGGTGTCGACGTCTGACGTACTTACACCCGCGTGGAGCAGGGTGTAAGTAGACCTACACACACACACACACACACACACACACACACACACACACACACGCGTACGTGCACCACACACACACACACACAGAAATATCTGCAGTCATACATTCATGCACACAAACACACACACACAGACAGACACACACACACACATAGAAAGATCTGCAGTCACACACACACTCACACGCAGACAGACACACAAACACACCCACACAAACTACCTGCAACCCCGTGGAAAACACACACACACACACACACACACACACACACACACACACACACACACACACACACACACACACACACACACACACACACACACACCACACAGGATATACACCCTAGATTGCAGAGGGTCATACCCATGAACCATGGAGAGCTCCACGTAGCAGCATATGCTAATGCTAATGCTATTAGCGGTGGCCCTGGGAGAGCAGTAAGAGTGGTGTGTGTGTGTGACATTACACCAGGTTGGGGGAGGGGGTGGGGGGCTTCAGTCTGACCTCCGGGCTTTCCTTAATCCTCCAATCATAATCCCAACACTAAGTACGCAGCACCACACACACACACACACACACACACACACACACAGCACACACACACACACGGCACCACCACACAGGCACACTACACACACACACACACACATGCATGCACACACACACGCACACACATCACACACACCGAAACACACACACACACACACACACACACACACACAACACACCACGCACACACAGACACACACACACACACACACACACACACACACACACACACACACACACACACACACACACACACACACAGAAACACACACACACAAACGCAGGCACATCGGTGTCTATATCTATTCACAGTGCAACCCTCAGAATACCAAAAACAGGACAATTATAGGGGACCTGATCTGTAGGGAGGGGAGTTCAGTTAACACTTAAAAGTGACCACACGGGAAGGAGGATAGATCACACACACACACACACACACACACACACACACACACACACACACACACACACACACACACGCACACACACACACACACGCAGTGATGGAGAGAGCGCGGAGACATGAGGATAGGAGGTGTGGTGGTGGTGGTGGTGGTGGTGGTGGAAAGTGGCAGAAGAGAGAAACTACCTTTCCGCTTCTGTCGTCCAGCTGAAACATAGAGAGAGGCATGGGGCCATGTTAATCAATGAGAGAGAGAGAGAGGGAGAGAGAGAGAGAGAGAGAGAGAGAAGAGAGAGAGAGAGAGAAAGAGTGAGAGAGAGTGGGTGTGAGTGTGGGAGAGCATGAGAGGTAGAGTGTCACAGAGAGAAAAGAGGAGAAGAGAGGGCTGAAGAAAAGTTAAATATAAATTCTCCGCAAGTTTGCAGTCTGAGTCTGAGTCTTTGAAATGTGTTTTGCTGGCCTCGTACAAAGTTGGCCCCCGAATAAAAAAAAAACAACCAAGGAGGGAAAAGTACGGAGAAGAGACGACCGGCTGGAAAAGAGAAACTACGATTCATTCATTCTTAGGGTAACATAACGAAAAGGAAATAGAAGGAAGCAGATAAAGACGGACGGATCGATGCAGCCGGATTGGATTAAGTTTCTCATGCGATACAAAATCAAAAATTCTGCCCTGCGTTTCCCCACATGACCAAAGTATAAATATCAGGAAGCGCTCGTCGTCATCAGCGCATTCCCCGCGTGCCAAAATCAATGTCGACCTCTGAACACCACGCCGAACACTTTATTATTCACCAGAAAATGGTGTACAGGAGTGTTTCTTTTGTTGCTGTTTGTCTTTTTAAACCGGCTGGGGTACGGCTAGCTTGCAAGTTATCTGCTTGTGGAGCGAACCGAACCCACGGCGGTTCGGTCTGGACCAAATGGGGCGTCCTTACTGAGGAACTACTGGCAGGTACGGGGCATGGTGATTTGGCGCACCGTTCGTCCAATCACCTGCCGAGTATTTCTTCGGAAAGTGCCCGCCATTTTCTCCCGAGACCGTTTTCAAAGGGAACGACTTCCGGGGTGTGGGTTCTGCGTGTACAAACGAAACCCGGCAAGTCGGGTTCGGCGTATGACGTTTTTATTGAGAAAAAGTTCCGACAGCGGGTTAGGGTTAGCTTACGTTGACGAGAAAGAAGCAGAAAGAAAAGAGGTTTCTAGACATCATAATCCTGTCGGAATCAAATTAAAGCGGTGACAAGATGACGAGATGTGATTGTGAACGTGTCGTCGTGGTTCGACCCCTCCCCCCGCCCCCCCCCGACACCGCGTGAACGGTCGGTACTCACTTCCGGTGGCGGACCCGTCGCTGTTGGACTCTGTCTTGTCGCTGGAAGAGAAAGGTAATGTCCGTGAGAACTCCGCCCCTTGGTCCGGAGGGCAGCCGGCCATCATGCAGAGCCGCAGCAGGCCGCATCTGAGGATCAACGGCCACAGGGCAAGACAGGCCATTACACTGCTAGCGGCAACGGCACACGGGAATCGCGCGACGCCAGTGCTAGCGGTTTCGCGGTTTCCGCTCGCGTTCATGCTAAATGCCGGAACGCTAAATGCGATTCCGTTTCGACCCGTTTCCGTTCTCTTCGCGGCGAGTGATCCGAAATTCACGCGAGATGTGATGGATCGTCGCGTCCGCCATTAAAAGATACGGGTCGATCGATCGGTAATTCCGAGACACTGATCGACCGATCGGTAATTACGAGATATGGCTCCACGGATTAGTAATGACGGGATGTGGGCCGTCTGATCTGTAATTAAAAGATATGGGCGTGATGGATCAGAACTGTATTGATGATGTACAAACTCACCAGTACATTAATAATCTGGGGCCACTGAACTGTAGTTTAGTGATCCATTGAAAGCAACTTACTACTTTCAGTAGTTTGAATGATCTATACCACCAACTGACTTTAAAGACTTTAGCGATCTGCGTCAAGTGACCTATAATTTAACAATGTGTACTTTCTAGATCTGTACTCACAGATGTGTACTTTATAGATCTGTACTCACAAACGTGTACTTTCTAGATCTGTACTCACAAACGTGCACTTTCTAGATCTGTACTCACAAACGTGCACTTTTTAGATCTGTACTCACAAATGTGTACTTTCTAGATCTGTACTCACAAACGTGCACTTTCTAGATCTGTACTCACAGATGTGTACTTTATAGATCTGTACTCACAAATGTGTACTTTCTAGATCTGTACTCACAGATGTGTACTTTATATCGCTGCAATCACGGATGTGTACTTGTGTATAGAGCTGTGCTAACGGATCACAGTGCTTGAAAGATCTATAAACCGATTAATAATTCAAAGTATCAGTACACCGACTCATCAGTTGATCAGTACGAACTGACCAGAAAGATTTGCGCTCACTAATCTGTGACTCATTGATACGTGCGCACCGATCGATAATCCACGGATCAATACAAACCGATCCGTATTCTACTTTAATGAGCTTTACTTGCGGGGATCTGCGCCAAACCGATCCACACCCCTAACTTAATCCGTATTTCACCCCCAAAGTCCTTCACCCCCCCCCGACCGACGAAAGTGCTCATCCGAAACGACCTACTTTATCTGACTCTCGCAGCGTGTCGTGCTGTAATGGAACAAAGCCGCTAATGGCTTTCGGGGGAAAGGAGGGATGAAATTGCCACCATTTTAAAGTCATCCTAATGTCGAATGAGAAGAAGAAGAAGAAGAAGAAGAAGAAATGGGCGGAGCCAGCCAGGCGGTCCTATCAGCACGGTTAATGTGTACGCGCTCCGCTAGTCTCTCCGGCAAAAAATGCGGCGGCGGCGGTAACTTCGTCGTCGCTGATTACCGATGGTCACCGTTATGAATTACGAATTGGCCCGCTGCCGGGGGGGTGGGGGTTGGGGGTTTGGGAGCGCCGTCCCGCGGGTCTTACGTGCTGTCGCTGTCCGGCGCTCTGGTCAGCACGCTCTGCACCAGGCCTGTCAGGCTGGCGATCTGCTTCTCCATCGCCTCCATGCGCTCCAGACGCTGGTCCCTGGCGACGAGACGGTCGTGTTATGGGATGTGTGTGCGTGTGTGTGTGTGCGTGTGTGTGTGTGTGTGTGTGTTATACAGAAGATGAACCTGTATACAGTATGTATGTACTGTATACTGTATATAGTTGTAGTAGATGCCGGTTTATAAGGTGCAGTGCGGACCACTTGCTGTATTTGTATTGTATCAGGAGAGCGTGTGCCTCGAATCACCGCTACTCTGTTTGTGTATATTTTTATTTGTATTTTATATGTGCACTGGGCACTTTCTATCCTCTACTGTGACTTTATTGTTTTGTCTTGGCCTGCCTTGTTGTTCTGCAACAAGCAAAGTTATTTCGCCACGGGGATAATAAAAGTACCCGTCTATCTCTCTCTTTCTCTATCTCTTTGTCTGTCTGTCTGTCTGTCTGTCTGTCTGTCTATCTATCTATGTGTCTCTCTATCTGTCTATCTGTCTGTCTATCTATCTATCTGTCTATCTGTCTGTCTATCTGTCTATCTGTCTATCTATATATCTCTCTATCTGTCTATCTCTCTATCTGTCTGTGTGTCTGT
>PIJE02003876.1:2500-5000 GCA_002895965.2 Coryphaenoides rupestris
TCGCGGCAAATGTTGTGATAAATTAGCTGGCGTACCGCTCAGCGGAGGTTATCCGCGCACGCGACCCTCGATGGTTCTCAGAAACGCTTTTCTAACCGTTTTGCCGCTGAAACCTTTATAGCTTCGGAGGCCTCCTAGCTTCCCGGCGTGGCTTCCCGGCTCGGGTGAATTAGGGAGAAAAGGGGGCGGGGTCTTTTAATAAAAAGGAATCTCAACTCTGTGACCCGGAGTCCACCGGCTCTCCATTCTCAGGGTGTTAGATGTCACCGCTAAAATGCTCTAATCCTTTTGGCTTGTCTCACCGCCCCCCCCCCCGAAGCCGCCCATCGGCATTACGAGTGCATTACCAGTGTATCATTACGAGTGCATTACCAGTGCATTACCAGTGCATTACGAGTGCATTACCAGTGCATTACCAGTGCATTACGAGTGCATTACCAGTGCATTACGAGTGCATTACGAGTGTATTACCAGTGCATTACCAGTGCATTACGAGTGCATTACCAGTGCATTACGAGTGCATTACCAGTGTATTACGAGTGCATTACCAGTGCATTACCAGTGCATTACGAGTGCATTACCAGTGCATTACGAGTGCATTACCAGTGTATTACGAGTGCATTACCAGTGCATTACCAGTGCATTACCAGTGCATTACGAGTGCATTACGAGTGCATTACGAGTGCATTACCAGTGCATTACGAGTGCATTACGAGTGCATTACCAGTGCATTACCAGTGCATTACCAGTGCATTACCAGTGCATTACGAGTGCATTACCAGTGCATTACCAGTGCATTACCAGTGCATTACGAGTGCATTACGAGTGCATTACCAGTGCATTACCAGTGCATTACCAGTGCATTACCAGTGCATTACCAGTGCATTACCAGTGCATTACCAGTGCATTACGAGTGCATTACCAGTGCATTACGAGTGCATTACCAGTGCATTACCAGTGCATTACGAGTGCATTACGAGTGCATTACCAGTGCATTACCAGTGCATTACGAGTGCATTACGAGTGCATTACGAGTGCATTACCAGTGCATTACGAGTTATCGTGCATTACGCTTGTTAGGACGACCTTCCCCATTTACGTTCAACCACACACACACACACACACACACACACACACACACACACACACACACACACACACACACACACACACACACACACAGCTCTACTTGCTGTTATGTATGCCAGTGAATTACAGACAGTAAGCTAGCTGCATATTATATAAATGTGTGTGCGTATGAGTGTGTGTGTGTGTGTGTGTGTGTGTGTGCACATGTGCATGCGTGGGCATGAATGTGTGTGTGTGTGTGTGTGTGAGAAGCATAAATACCGACACACACACACATGCACACACACACACACACACACACACCCACACCCACCCACCCAGGGCCGGGAGTGCAGCTCTTTGATGCAGCGAGCCTGTAGTGCGGCGGCTGGATTTTGTTTCAGCGCTCCGTGGATCTGTGGCTCGGCGTGATGAGAGGTGGGCCGGCGTCCGCGGAGAGCGACACCTCATCACCGTAGAGACCTCAGCACCCTGACCTTCCCCGCCTTCCCCGAGACTTTAGCTTTAGCCGCTGCTATCGCTCTCCCTGGATCTCCAAGCATTTAAAAAATACTCCTGAAACTCCCTGTGATTTAACCCGCTTTTACGCTGTTCACATCAAAACTGGATGAGAAAGAGCTTAATCCATCTTATCTGTTGACTGTCATACTGCTCGGGCTAAAACCTGCTCACAAAAGACAACTAGGTCACCCGGGGAAGAGGAAGATGAGACAGAATTCCCTGTTACCCGGGAGAAGTTAGAGTAATTGACTCGATAGGTATTTCAGGGCTACTTGGAAAAAACCTCCTAAATATACTATACGACGTTTCAAAATACACAAGACCCAGGGGGTTAAACTGGTTATTTATGTCTTTATTTTGGATTATTTTCTTTATGACTTTATTTCTGGTGAAACACCGTACAATACAAACACTGTGTGAGGGGTCCAGGTCGTACATTACCTCGTAACACGCGTTACGCATCACAGCGACTTCCTTTGACAAACCGAAGGATTTTACTTCTCTCGCGTCCTCTGGCGTACGTGTTTACATTACCAATGAAGATATCATCAATTCCTCATTCATTCTGACAGATTGAGTCCTTAAATGATTTCTTTCTCTTTTTTTATTGAGTTTCTTACACAAAACAAACATTCAGCATATTGATATACAAAGGAGGAGGAGGAGGAGGAGGAGGAGGAGGAGAGGAGGAGGAGGAGGAGGAGGAAGGAGGGAGGAGGCTGTGTCCTCTAGATGTCGTTGGAGATAGTGGGCCCTAGCTATCTAGCTATAGCACTATCTCTGCTCGAGAACAATCACTCTTTAAGTTCTCCCGTTTATTGTTGCGCGCTATCAATAAAAATTGCAGCGCTCTCTTCCGAAAGATGGATGTCTCCGATAGTTGTCTCTGTCGGTACGTTTGCCGGGCGAC
>PIJE02003876.1:10000-16812 GCA_002895965.2 Coryphaenoides rupestris
TTTAAAACAACACACACTCTGCACATCCTGGGCACGCACACACTCAACACACAACCCGTGGCCTGACTGAGTAAACTATGTCATAGCCTCGCCGGGGTTGTCATAACTATTTGATTAATCACCGTTCCAAAAAGTACACTGAATCTCGCAGATAAGATAGCCGGCGGTGTCAGGGAGGTGAGCAGCAGCAGCAGCCGTGCTAACAGTGCTATCCGCTCTCTGGCGTTAATTAACTGGGCCTCTGCCTCCCGGTATTAACAAGCGCTCCCGGCTTCCTGGAACATCAGAAACAGGCGCCGCCGCCACCGAAGCTGCCAGCCGGCCAGCCAGGCCTGCGGTGTGTCTCCTCTCAGATGCTATCTGGCTAGAAGACACCTTTCAAGTAAGGTTAGCATGCGACGTGTCGGAGAGCCACCATCAGATTGCCTCTCTCACCCGATTCGCTTATCGTGGTCTGGAGGGAAGAAGCGGGTCTGAGTCTGCTCACCACAGGACCGGGAAAAACGCCTGCGTTGTCGCAAATGTGAACGGTTGCGAGCGAGGAGCGCTGGGGTTGCGGTGCCGAGGTTTACTACACATTCTCACTCCCGATTCCAGTTGGTTTGAGTCGAGTCGTGATTCTTCAACGCGCAGGGTCGTCGTAGGTAGTATAGCTTCAAGGAGCTCCTCCAACATCGGAGATTGACGACGTGAGATCATGGAGTCAGTCGACTGACAGATATGGGACGATGAATAAGAAGAAACGAAATACCAATGTGAAGTTTGAAGTTGTATCTAAGGCTAGAGGTTAGTGTGATGCGTGTGTTGTCGCGACGTCACGCGTGATGCGTGTGTTGTCTCGCGACGTCACGCGTGATGCGTGTGTTGTCTCGCGACGTCACGCGTGATGCGTGTGTTGTCTCGCGACGTCACGTGTGATGCGTGTGTTGTCACGCGACGTCACGTGTGATGCGTGTGTTGTCACGTGTGATGCGTGTGTTGTCTCGCGACGTCACGTGTGATGCGTGTCTTCACGGTGGTCGTCTGCGTTTGATGAGCTGGACGCCTTCCTGAATGAAGTTGTATCTAAGGCTAGAGGTTAGGGTTAGGGTTTAGCTTGAGGGGGAACCAAGTCGTCACATATGACTGACCCGGCGAGTTGGCAGTGAGAATGCGTTGATGTTTCAGTGAGCCGCTGGAACATGCGTGGCTCTGAGTGGGACGCCGTGTGTTGTCGCAACGTCACGTGTGATGCGTGTGTTGTCACGTGACGTCACGTGTGATGCGTGTGTTGTCACGCGACGTCACGTGTGATGCGTGTGTTGTCTCACGTGTGATGCGTGTGTTGTCACGTGTGATGCGTGTGTTGTCTCGCGACGTCACGTGTGATGCGTGTGTTGTCTGCACGTGTGTGATGCGTGTGTTCTCGATCACGTGTGATGCGTGTGTTGGACGTCACGTGTGATGCGTGTGTTGTCTCACAGATGCGTTGTCACGTGACGTCATGTGATGCCGTGTGTTGTCGTGACGTCACGTGTGATGCGTGTGTTGTCACGTGTGATGCGTGTGTTGTCTCACAACGTCACATGTGATGCGTGTGTTGTCACGTGACGTCACGTGTGATGCGTGTGTTGTCTCGCGACGTCACGCGTGATGCGTGTGTTGTCTCGCGACGTCACGCGTGATGCGTGTGTTGTCTCGCGACGTCACGCGTGATGCGTGTGTTGTCTCGCGACGTCACGTGTGATGCGTGTGTTGTCACGCGACGTCACGCGTGATGCGTGTGTTGTCTCGCGACGTCACGCGTGATGCGTGTGTTGTCACGCGACGTCACGCGTGATGCGTGTGTTGTCTCGCGACGTCACGCGTGATGCGTGTGTTGTCTCGCGACGTCACGCGTGATGCGTGTGTTGTCTCGCGACGTCACGCGTGATGCGTGTGTTGTCTCGCGACGTCACGCGTGATGCGTGTGTTGTCACGCGACGTCACGTGTGATGCGTGTGTTGTCACGCGACGTCACGTGATGCGTGTGTTGTCACGCGACGTCACGTGTGATGCGTGTGTTGTCACGCGACGTCACGTGTGATGCGTGTGTTGTCACGCGACGTCACGTGTGATGCGTGTGTTGTCACGTGACGTCACGTGTGATGCGTGTGTTGTCACGTGACGTCACGTGTGATGCGTGTGTTGTCACGCGACGTCACGTGTGATGCGTGTGTTGTCACGCGACGTCACGTGTGATGCGTGTGTTGTCACGCGACGTCACGCGTGATGCGTGTGTTGTCTCGCGACGTCACGCGTGATGCGTGTGTTGTCTCGCGACGTCACGCGTGATGCGTGTGTTGTCTCGCGACGTCACGTGTGATGCGTGTCTTCACGGTGGTCGTCTGCTGTGTTTGCAGGTGAGCTGGACGCCTTCCTGAAGGACGGGGATCGGCGCATCCAGACCCGACAGCAGCTGCCGGTCGGGACCACCTGGGGACCCTTCGAGGGCAAGATCGAGATGACCTCGGACAGCGGAGTCATGGTACGTCCGGCTCGGATTCTATTATGATGACATGTCGCTGTATGTACCTCATGTGTCATGTGATATGATTCAATATAGTATACATGTAAAGTCATTAGGATCATGTTGATATTATATTTTGTGTTTATATAAATGAATGTTTCAAATAAGCTGTACTATACGATGATGTAAATGTTATTATTAGCACTATTAAAAGGGCAGAACTTTTTCACTGCCCACAAATAGTCATTTTATGTGAGGGGGAGGTGATACGGTGGGGTATGCAGGGGTGCTAGAGTTGTTCGATCGACAGCCCTCCCCCTTCACACCACCTCGAATCCTCGACCTACCCCCCCCCTGACTGCCCGTCCTCCATCAAGCTATCGGATCCACTTATTGACGCTTCCACAGGCCTGAAAACCAGAGCCCTGCAGGCACACCAGCTGCTGCAGGGACGTACACACACATGCACTATGCACGCTGCGCACGCATGCACACACACACACACACCCACACACACGCGCGCATGCACACACACACACACACACACACACACACACACACACACAGCGTGTTTACCCTGGTCCGTCGTCCATCATGTTTGTCCATGTGTCTGGTGGCTCCTCCCGGGTTTGTTGCTCTACGCTGTATGCGGTTTTTTATGATTTTCATGTTTGTCCATGTGTCTGGTGGCTCCTCCCGGGTTTGTTGCTCTACGCTGTATGCGGTTAATCAAATCCTCCGGCCCTCCTCCATACTGTATATAGACTGTAGGATCACACAACACAAATATACAAAAGTACATACAGGAAGCGTACGGTTAGCTGACACATTTTGAATGTTACTGTTTGCTAACATTCAAGTTATTACATTTTGGGGACAAGCTAAATATTGTTGATGATCTGGAAGGCCTCTCTCTCCCCTCTCAGAAGCTAAAGCAACATGCGGCCCGATAATGCGGCCGGGATAATGCGGCGTGCAGTTTGAATTTTCCGCTTTGGGTGATCTCTCCAAACAGGAAAGGGAAAGCGCTCCGCAAACACACAACCGTGCAGCCTGGGAAAACAAGTCCGCCGCGCTCCCTCCGTCGCTGCCGTGCGTCCCGCAGAGAGCCGCCGGTCATCAATGACTTTATCGGTGCTGACCCAAACTGCAGTCCTGTCGCACTTCTGCTGTCTCCCCCGAGCCAAGCCCCGCCCACCCCTTCCTTCCTACCCCGCCCGCCAGCACCGCCCGTCTCCGTGCCAAACGGCAGTTGGCACGTGTTTCCGTGACACCGCCGGGTGGTCGGACCGCCCCGCTGAGACGCTCACAGACGGAAACGGCCGATTAGGCGCGTTTAAAAAAACATTGTTTCACAGATAGAAGAGGTCACTTTCGATAAAAAGGGGCGAGGCTAACACGCCGGTGTGAGTGCCAAAGAAGGCTGACCTGGTGGCGGTCGGCGTCATCGCCGCTGGAACAACACAGAGCAAGACACACATGACGGGTGGAGGAGAGCCTGAGCTTTTTTACCACAAGTTGGGAGTGACTTGTGTGTGAGTGAGTGAGTGAGGACTCAGGATTCAGCTAATTGTCCTCAGGGAAGAGAGGTATGTGGAGACAGGAAGGGATTCCACTTCCTCTCTCCTGCCCAGAGTCACCAGCGTTCAAACACCAGTCCCCCTCTCTCTCTCACACACACACACACACACACACACACACACACACACACACACCACACACACACACACACACACACACATCACACTTGTGCGTGACGGACTGCACTGGGGTTGAACAAAACCAGTATCCAGTATATATATTTTTTTTTATGAGACCATGTAGCTACTGCTTTAGCTCCCTTCAGTGTTGACCCGGTGCTCTGCTGGAGCGGCCTGGTCCTCCACGGGGTTTGATATTCCATTTTGCTTGTGGATTAATTAGGAAATTCCCATTAACAATTGTAACCAATCTCCCATTCATCCTGTTAAGAAACATAAGGGAAAAGTCCATGAGGATTTCAGACGCACAGAGACAGAGGCTCCTGCTCACTGTTCTCCCCTCCGATCTCCTTCTCCACTTTAACTTTATTAAATCATTCTCTGAACACTTTCAGCTATTTTCTAAGCTCCTCGTGTGGTTTTGAAGTCGACGTCGATGCGTGTGTTGTCGCGTCGTCACGTGTGATGCGTGTGTTGTCTCGCGACGTCACGTGTGATGCGTGTGTTGTCTCGCGACGTCACGTGTGATGCGTGTCTTCACGGTGGTCGTCTGCTGTGTTTGCAGGTGAGCTGGACGCCTTCCTGAAGGACGGGGATCGGCGCATCCAGACCCGACAGCAGCTGCCGGTCGGGACCACCTGGGGACCCTTCGAGGGCAAGATCGAGATGACCTCGGACAGCGGAGTCATGGTACGTCCGGCTCGGATTCTATTATGATGACATGTCGCTGTATGTACCTCATGTGTCATGTGATATGATTCAATATAGTATACATGTAAAGTCATTAGGATCATGTTGATATTATATTTTGTGTTTATATAAATGAATGTTTCAAATAAGCTGTACTATACGATGATGTAAATGTTATCACTATTAAAAGGGCAGAACTTTTTCACTGCCCACAAATAGTCATTTTTGAGTCTATGTATCTACATTAAAACAAATTTGGATTTTTTTATTTATGACAGTAAGATGAACTATTATCTCCTCCCATCAGTATCAAAACTATGATCATTATTATTGGTGGTATGATTCTTTCCAAATATCCAAATGTATTGTACATGTGTCACACATGTACAATACTTAAACCATAGGCCTGACATTGCTGGTGACTGGTGCGGGTTACTGGTTTGATTGTCTTGCGTGGCTGACTTGTTGTTGCACACGTGACCAGAGAGAACGTATGGGAGTCCGGATCATTCCCCGACGTCCGTCCTGTGGGATCTCTCCTTCATCAAAGCTTTTGATGAAAGTCCGTCCATTGCCACCATTTAATCTGCGCCTCCCTTCATGACAAATCACATTAACTGGTGGATTTCAAGTTTTAATCCCAGTTTTAATTGACAAAACCAGTATCCAGTATATATATTTTTTTTTTATGAGACCATGTAGCTACTGCTTTAGCTCCCTTCAGTGTTGACCCGGTGCTCTGCTGGAGCGGCCTGGTCCTCCACGGGGTTTGATATTCCATTTTGCTTGTGGATTAATTAGGAAATTCCCATTAACAATTGTAACCAATCTCCCATTCATCCTGTTAAGAAACATAAGGGAAAAGTCCATGAGGATTTCAGACGCACAGAGACAGAGGCTCCTGCTCACTGTTCTCCCCTCCGATCTCCTTCTCCACTTTAACTTTATTAAATCATTCTCTGAACACTTTCAGCTATTTTCTAAGCTCCTCGTGTGGTTTTGAAGTCGTCGATGGCTTTAAATATCTCGGGCTCCCCGTTATAGCCATGAAAACGGTCTTCTCCCTGGAAAAGCCAGTTATCCCCGAGTGGAGAAGGGATTTGACAGAGCAACATCTCACATCGACTGCAAAAAAACGTTCTATATTTCCGCTGCAATATTTGCCTGAATTTGCCAGAAAAGCATCCAATCCAACCTATTTCTGCCGCTAAATGGACACACCGGTCGTGCATTTGCACTGCAGACACCGCTTTGCTCGCCTTGAACCAGGAACACTTTGCACAGCGAGATCGCAGGCCCACAAAGACAACAACAAATCTAATTGTGTTTCTCAACACTTCTATTGACGCCGCAGAGGCGAATTTTCACTTGCAATTGGCTGCGGCGGCGATGGAAGGAGACAGGAAACGACCGAAAGCTAAACAGGAAGTATTGCCTCTGCTGCCCCTCAGTCATACTGGCCGGCTGCTGTTGTGCTCGTGGTGTTTCACCGACCGACTCGCGATCCTTTCTGCCTGACTCATTCTGCGAGGCCCTCTGCACCGTGCTCCATCACAGGGGAATTGACCAATCAGCGTTGTTTACGGCTGCCGCCCCGCGGTGTCAGCGGCCCGTCGCCGTCGCCGCCACCGCCGCCGCCGCCGCCGCCGTCACGACAGAAACAGCTTCGGTTTCACGGCAACTTTCATACAACAGCAGCGGTTGATTTATCCCCGTTGTTACAGCGCTGCAGGAGGGGAGCGGTGCGCACATTCAAACACAACGCCACTTAAGGTCAGAGGCCAACGACTCTTAATGCCTCACCTGGGGGGGGGAGAGAGAGAGAGAGAGGGAGAGAGAGACAGAGAGAGAGAGAGAGAGAGAGAGAGACAGAGGACAGAAGAAGACAGGACAGAAGACAGTACAGACGTACAGATCGACTGATTAAAACTCCC
>PIJE02003877.1:0-10000 GCA_002895965.2 Coryphaenoides rupestris
CTGTATCATCACAGCTGTATAGTTGTATCATCACAGCTGTATAGTTCTGTATCATCACAGCTGTATAGTTCTGTATCATCACAGCTGTATAGTTGTGTATCATCACAGCTGTATAGTTCTGTATCATCACAGCTGTATAGTTCTGTATCATCACAGCTGTATAGTTCTGTATCATCACAGCTGTATAGTTCTGTATCATCACAGCTGTATAGTTCTGTATAATCACAGCTGTATAGTTCGTGTATCATCACAGCTGTATAGTTCTGTATCATCACAGCTGTATAGTTGTGTATCATCACAGCTGTATAGTTGTGTATCATCACAGCTGTATAGTTGTGTATCATCACAGCTGTATAGTTGTGTATCATCACAGCTGTATAGTTCTGTATAATCACAGCTGTATAGTTCTGCTGTGATAGTTGTGTATCATCACAGCTGTATAGTTGTGTATCATCACAGCTGTATAGTTGTGTATCATCACAGCTGTATAGTTCTGTATAATCACAGCTGTATAGTTCTGTATAATCACAGCTGTATAGTTGTGTATCATCACAGCTGTATAGTTCTGTATCATCACAGCTGTATAGTTCTGTATAATCACAGCTGTATAGTTGTGTATAATCACAGCTGTATAGTTCTGTATCATCACAGCTGTATAGTTGTGTATCATCACAGCTGTATAGTTCTGTATAATCACAGCTGTATAGTTGTGTATCATCACAGCTGTATAGTTCTGTATCATCACAGCTGTATAGTTGTGTATAATCACAGCTGTATAGTTGTGTATCATCACAGCTGTATAGTTGTGTATCATCACAGCTGTATAGTTGTGTATCATCACAGCTGTATAGTTCTGTATAATCACAGCTGTATAGTTCTGTATCATCACAGCTGTATAGTTGTGTATCATCACAGCTGTATAGTTGTGTATCATCACAGCTGTATAGTTGTGTATCATCACAGCTGTATAGTTCTGTATAATCACAGCTGTATAGTTGTGTATCATCACAGCTGTATAGTTCTGTATAATCACAGCTGTATAGTTGTGTATCATCACAGCTGTATAGTTGTGTATCATCACAGCTGTATAGTTCTGTATCATCACAGCTGTATAGTTGTGTATAATCACAGCTGTATAGTTCTGTATCATCACAGCTGTATAGTTGTGTATCATCACAGCTGTATAGTTCTGTATCATCACAGCTGTATAGTTGTGTAATCACAGCTGTATAGTTGTGTATCATCACAGCTGTATAGTTGTGTATCATCACAGCTGTATAGTTGTGTATAATCACAGCTGTATAGTTGTGTATCATCACAGCTGTATAGTTCTGTATAATCACAGCTGTATAGTTGTGTATCATCACAGCTGTATAGTTGTGTATCATCACAGCTGTATAGTTGTGTATAATCACAGCTGTATAATCACAGCTGTATAGTTGTGTATCATCACAGCTGTATAGTTGTGTATAATCACAGCTGTATAGTTGTGTATAATCACAGCTGTATAGTTGTGTATCATCACAGCTGTATAGTTGTGTATAATCACAGCTGTATAGTTCTGTATAATCACAGCTGTATAGTTGTGTATCATCACAGCTGTATAGTTGTGTATAATCACAGCTGTATAGTTGTGTATCATCACAGCTGTATAGTTGTGTATCATCACAGCTGTATAGTTGTGTATCATCACAGCTGTATAGTTGTGTATCATCACAGCTGTATAGTTGTGTATCATCACAGCTGTATAGTTGTGTATCATCACAGCTGTATAGTTGTGTATCATCACAGCTGTATAGTTGTGTATCATCACAGCTGTATAGTTCTGTATCATCACAGCTGTATAGTTGTGTATAATCACAGCTGTATAGTTCTGTATAATCACAGCTGTATAGTTCTGTATCATCACAGCTGTATAGTTCTGTATCATCACAGCTGTATAGTTGTGTATCATCACAGCTGTATAGTTCTGTATAATCACAGCTGTATAGTTCTGTATCATCACAGCTGTATAGTTGTGTATCATCACAGCTGTATAGTTCTGTATCATCACAGCTGTATAGTTCTGTATCATCACAGCTGTATAGTTCTGTATAATCACAGCTGTATAGTTGTGTATCATCACAGCTGTATAGTTGTGTATCATCACAGCTGTATAGTTCTGTATAATCACAGCTGTATAGTTGTGTATCATCACAGCTGTATAGTTGTGTATCATCACAGCTGTATAGTTGTGTATAATCACAGCTGTATAGTTCTGTATCATCACAGCTGTATAGTTGTGTATCATCACAGCTGTATAGTTGTGTATCATCACAGCTGTATAGTTCTGTATAATCACAGCTGTATAGTTGTGTATCATCACAGCTGTATAGTTCTGTATCATCACAGCTGTATAGTTGTGTATCATCACAGCTGTATAGTTGTGTATCATCACAGCTGTATAGTTCTGTGTATCATCACAGCTGTATAGTTCTGTATAATCACAGCTGTATAGTTCTGTATCATCACAGCTGTATAGTTGTGTATAATCACAGCTGTATAGTTCTGTATAATCACAGCTGTATAGTTCTGTATCATCACAGCTGTATAGTTGTGTATCATCACAGCTGTATAGTTCTGTATCATCACAGCTGTATAGTTGTGTATAATCACAGCTGTATAGTTCTGTATAATCACAGCTGTATAGTTGCTGTATAGTTGTGTATCATCACAGCTGTATAGTTGTGTATAATCACAGCTGTATAGTTCTGTATAATCACAGCTGTATAGTTCTGTATAATCACAGCTGTATAGTTCTGTATAATCACAGCTGTATAGTTCTGTATCATCACAGCTGTATAGTTCTGTATCATCACAGCTGTATAGTTCTGTATCATCACAGCTGTATAGTTCTGTATCATCACAGCTGTATAGTTCTGTATCATCACAGCTGTATAGTTCTGTATCATCACAGCTGTATAGTTCTGTATAATCACAGCTGTATAGTTCTGTATAATCACAGCTGTATAGTTCTGTATAATCACAGCTGTATAGTTCTGTATAATCACAGCTGTATAGTTGTGTATAATCACAGCTGTATAGTTGTGTATAATCACAGCTGTATAGTTGTGTATCATCACAGCTGTATAGTTCTGTATCATCACAGCTGTATAGTTGTGTATCATCACAGCTGTATAGTTGTGTATCATCACAGCTGTATAGTTTGTGTGTATCATCACAGCTGTATAGTTGTGTATAATCACAGCTGTATAGTTGTGTATCATCACAGCTGTATAGTTCTGTATCATCACAGCTGTATAGTTGTGTATCATCACAGCTGTATAGTTGTGTATCATCACAGCTGTATAGTTCTGTATCATCACAGCTGTATAGTTGTGTATCACAGCTGTATAGTTCTGTATCATCACAGCTGTATAGTTGTGTATCATCACAGCTGTATAGTTCTGTATCATCACAGCTGTATAGTTGTGTATCATCACAGCTGTATAGTTGTGTATCATCACAGCTGTATAGTTCTGTATCATCACAGCTGTATAGTTGTGTATCATCACAGCTGTATAGTTCTGTATCATCACAGCTGTATAGTTGTGTATCATCACAGCTGTATAGTTCTGTATAATCACAGCTGTATAGTTGTGTATAATCACAGCTGTATAGTTCTGTATCATCACAGCTGTATAGTTGTGTATCATCACAGCTGTATAGTTGTGTATCATCACAGCTGTATAGTTGTGTATCATCACAGCTGTATAGTTGTGTATAATCACAGCTGTATAGTTGTGTATAATCACAGCTGTATAGTTCTGTATCATCACAGCTGTATAGTTGTGTATCATCACAGCTGTATAGTTGTGTATCATCACAGCTGTATAGTTGTGTATCATCACAGCTGTATAGTTGTGTATCATCACAGCTGTATAGTTCTGTATCATCACAGCTGTATAGTTGTGTATCATCACAGCTGTATAGTTCTGTATCATCACAGCTGTATAGTTCTGTATCATCACAGCTGTATAGTTGTGTATCATCACAGCTGTATAGTTGTGTATCATCACAGCTGTATAGTTGTGTATCATCACAGCTGTATAGTTGTGTATCATCACAGCTGTATAGTTGTGTATAATCACAGCTGTATAGTTGTGTATCATCACAGCTGTATAGTTGTGTATAATCACAGCTGTATAGTTGTGTATAATCACAGCTGTATAGTTCTGTATCATCACAGCTGTATAGTTCTGTATCATCACAGCTGTATAGTTGTGTATAATCACAGCTGTATAGTTGTGTATATCACAGCTGTATAGTTCTGTATAATCACAGCTGTATAGTTGTGTATAATCACAGCTGTATAGTTGTGTATCATCACAGCTGTATAGTTGTGTATAATCACAGCTGTATAGTTGTGTATATCACAGCTGTATAGTTGTGTATCATCACAGCTGTATAGTTGTGTATATCACAGCTGTATAGTTGTGTATCATCACAGCTGTATAGTTGTGTATCATCACAGCTGTATAGTTGTGTATCATCACAGCTGTATAGTTCTGTATCATCACAGCTGTATAGTTGTGTATCATCACAGCTGTATAGTTGTGTATCATCACAGCTGTATAGTTGTGTATAATCACAGCTGTATAGTTGTGTATCATCACAGCTGTATAGTTCTGTATAATCACAGCTGTATAGTTCTGTATCATCACAGCTGTATAGTTCTGTATCATCACAGCTGTATAGTTGTGTATCATCACAGCTGTATAGTTGTGTATCATCACAGCTGTATAGTTGTGTATCATCACAGCTGTATAGTTGTGTATCATCACAGCTGTATAGTTCTGTATAATCACAGCTGTATAGTTGTGTATCATCACAGCTGTATAGTTGTGTATCATCACAGCTGTATAGTTGTGTATCATCACAGCTGTATAGTTCTGTATCATCACAGCTGTATAGTTGTGTATCATCACAGCTGTATAGTTGTGTATCATCACAGCTGTATAGTTGTGTATCATCACAGCTGTATAGTTGTGTATAATCACAGCTGTATAGTTCTGTATAATCACAGCTGTATAGTTGTGTATCATCACAGCTGTATAGTTCTGTATAATCACAGCTGTATAGTTGTGTATCATCACAGCTGTATAGTTGTGTATCATCACAGCTGTATAGTTGTGTATAATCACAGCTGTATAGTTGTGTATCATCACAGCTGTATAGTTGTGTATCATCACAGCTGTATAGTTGTGTATCATCACAGCTGTATAGTTGTGTATAATCACAGCTGTATAGTTGTGTATCATCACAGCTGTATAGTTGTGTATATCACAGCTGTATAGTTGTGTATAATCACAGCTGTATAGTTGTGTATCATCACAGCTGTATAGTTGTGTATAATCACAGCTGTATAGTTGTGTATAATCACAGCTGTATAGTTGTGTATCATCACAGCTGTATAGTTGTGTATAATCACAGCTGTATAGTTGTGTATCATCACAGCTGTATAGTTGTGTATATCACAGCTGTATAGTTGTGTATCATCACAGCTGTATAGTTGTGTATCATCACAGCTGTATAGTTGTGTATAATCACAGCTGTATAGTTGTGTATCATCACAGCTGTATAGTTGTGTATCATCACAGCTGTATAGTTGTGTATCATCACAGCTGTATAGTTGTGTATAATCACAGCTGTATAGTTGTGTATATCACAGCTGTATAGTTGTGTATAATCACAGCTGTATAGTTGTGTATATCACAGCTGTATAGTTGTGTATCATCACAGCTGTATAGTTGTGTATCATCACAGCTGTATAGTTGTGTATCATCACAGCTGTATAGTTGTGTATCATCACAGCTGTATAGTTGTGTATCATCACAGCTGTATAGTTGTGTATCATCACAGCTGTATAGTTGTGTATCATCACAGCTGTATAGTTGTGTATCATCACAGCTGTATAGTTCTGTATCATCACAGCTGTATAGTTGTGTATCATCACAGCTGTATAGTTGTGTATCATCACAGCTGTATAGTTGTGTATCATCACAGCTGTATAGTTGTGTATCATCACAGCTGTATAGTTGTGTATCATCACAGCTGTATAGTTCTGTATCATCACAGCTGTATAGTTGTGTATAATCACAGCTGTATAGTTCTGTATCATCACAGCTGTATAGTTGTGTATCATCACAGCTGTATAGTTGTGTATCATCACAGCTGTATAGTTGTGTATCATCACAGCTGTATAGTTCTGTATCATCACAGCTGTATAGTTGTGTATCATCACAGCTGTATAGTTCTGTATCATCACAGCTGTATAGTTGTGTATCATCACAGCTGTATAGTTGTGTATCATCACAGCTGTATAGTTCTGTATCATCACAGCTGTATAGTTCTGTATCATCACAGCTGTATAGTTGTGTATCATCACAGCTGTATAGTTGTGTATCATCACAGCTGTATAGTTGTGTATCATCACAGCTGTATAGTTGTGTATCATCACAGCTGTATAGTTGTGTATCATCACAGCTGTATAGTTGTGTATCATCACAGCTGTATAGTTCTGTATCATCACAGCTGTATAGTTGTGTATCATCACAGCTGTATAGTTGTGTATCATCACAGCTGTATAGTTGTGTATCATCACAGCTGTATAGTTGTGTATCATCACAGCTGTATAGTTCTGTATCATCACAGCTGTATAGTTCTGTATCATCACAGCTGTATAGTTCTGTATCATCACAGCTGTATAGTTCTGTATCATCACAGCTGTATAGTTGTGTATCATCACAGCTGTATAGTTCTGTGTATCATCACAGCTGTATAGTTGTGTATCATCACAGCTGTATAGTTCTGTATAATCACAGCTGTATAGTTGTGTATAATCACAGCTGTATAGTTCTGTATAATCACAGCTGTATAGTTGTGTATAATCACAGCTGTATAGTTGTGTATCATCACAGCTGTATAGTTGTGTATCATCACAGCTGTATAGTTCTGTATCATCACAGCTGTATAGTTGTGTATAATCACAGCTGTATAGTTGTGTATCATCACAGTTGTATAGTTGTGTATCATCACAGCTGTATAGTTGTGTATCATCACAGCTGTATAGTTGTGTATCATCACAGCTGTATAGTTGTGTATCATCACAGCTGTATAGTTCTGTATCATCACAGCTGTATAGTTGTGTATCATCACAGCTGTATAGTTCTGTATCATCACAGCTGTATAGTTGTGTATCATCACAGCTGTATAGTTGTGTATAATCACAGCTGTATAGTTCTGTATCATCACAGCTGTATAGTTGTGTATCATCACAGCTGTATAGTTGTGTATATCACAGCTGTATAGTTGTGATGATACACAACTATACAGCTGTGATGATACACAACTATACAGATGTGTGCACCACTAGCTTTAACACCATTGATGTCATGGTCTCGCTGTGTGTGGGTGGGCGTGGCTCCCGACTCCGGTGCCGCGTCACAGCTGTGATCGATCAGCAATCAACAATAATATAAAGACTCTGGCTTTCCAACCAGTCGGGGGTCGGATCTTTATATATATCTACTTACTAGTACTACCACTACCAATGTAGACACAGAAAAGTACAAAGGTGTATGCACAGCAGCTATGAAAGTTGCCTGCCTTTTTGGTTCAACCTATCTCTGTCAGCCTTTTCTAACATGAACTTCATTAAGAACAAACACAGAACACGCCTTACTGATGCACATCTACAAGACTCACTCAGAGTTGCAGTGTCAAATTATACACCAGATTACAGTACATTGGTGAAGACAATGCAATGCCAGGCTTCCCACTAACAGACATCTACAGACAAAGATAGAGATAACGTGTTTTCATTGAAATTACATTAAACTCAAATATTGCCAAAAAAATGCGTTTTTTTTTGTTTTTTTTTTTAAAGTGTAACAGATGTTACAGATGTTAAAAATGCTACAGATTTGGTGATTAGTACTAATGTAATAAGATTCATTAAATTAAGATTCTTTTTTTTTATCTTGCATAACTGATAATTTGTATAAACATGGGACAGAGTTCACGATTTGTTGAAAAATGTTACAATGGTGGTGGTTAGTACAAACGAGACATGATTTGAAGATATAACAGTTGTTTTAATATATCTGTTTCCTACTGTCATTGTTGTGGAAATCATTGTTAATAATTATTGTGAGGAATAATTAACATTGACGTGATCAGACTCTTCACATATATTATTATTATTATTAAAAGGTGATCTGTGCAACTTTGTTATTCAGGACATTTTGATCAAACAAGTAGCTCTCAGGTTCAAAAAGGTTGGTGACCCCTGATCTAGTATGTGTAGTTTCTACAATGCTGTAAGTATCTAGTATGTGTAGTATCCAGTATGTGTAGTTTCTAGTATGTTTAGTTATCTAGTATGTGAGTATCCAGTATGTGTCAGTATCCAGTATTGTAGTTGCTAGTATGTGTAGTATCTAGTATGTGTAGTATCCAGTATGTGTAGTTTCTAGTATGTGTAGTATCTAAGTATGTGCAGTATCTAGTATGTGTAGTATCCAGTATGTGTAGTATCCAGTATGTGTAGTATCCAGTATGTGTAGTTTCAAGTATGTGTAGTTTCTAGTATGTGTAGTTTCTAGTATGTGTAGTATCTAGTATGTGTAGTATCCAGTATGTGTAGTATCCAGTATTTCCCAGCATGCCTTGCTGTGTTGCAGGCCAAGGCGGCCCCCGGTCAGACCAGTCTGCTGCTGCAGCCCCTGCTGTCGGACACCGAGTACCATGTGACCGTGACGCCCGTGTACCTGGAGGGGGAGGGGCCTAGCGCCTCACGCACCGCACGCACACGTAGGCCCCGCCTCCCGGGGGGTGCCGTAGAGACGGCTCCTCCTACCTGCTCGTCAAGCTCCACCCCTTAGACACCTCTAGTGAATCTCTAACCATGTTACAGAACTGGCCTTGATACTGATCGCCTCTCTCTCCTCTCTCTCTCTCTTCTCCTCTCTCTTCTCTCTCTCTCTCTCTCTCTCTCTCTCTCTCTCAGTGCCTCTCTCGCCCCCAAGGTCCCTGAGGGTCTCAGAGGAGTGGTACAACCGATTCAGGATCAGCTGGGACGCCCCTCCCTCGCCCACCATGGGCTACCGGGTGGTTTACCAGCCTGTCTCTGGTACACACACACACACACACACACACACACACACACACACACACACACACACACACACAGCCCCGGGTTGCCAGGTCTCTAAGCCCAGTGTTTGTGGTTGCCAGGTCTCTAAGCCCAGTGTTTGTGGTTGCCAGGTCTCTAAGCCCAGTGTTTGTGGTTGCCAGGACTGTAAGCCCAGTGTTTGTGGTTGCCAGGACTCTAAGCCCAGTGTTTGTGGTTGCCAGGACTCTAAGCCCAGTGTTTGTGGTTGCCAGGACTCTAAGCCCAGTGTTTGTGGTTGCCAGGTGCGGGCCCCGCCCTGGAGACGTTCGTGGGCGAGGACGTGGGGACCATGCTGATCGTCAACCTGCTGAGCGGGACGGACTACAGCGTCAAGGTCATCGCCTCGTACTCCACTGGAGCCAGCCAGCCGCTGTCTGGCAGGGCCAAGACATGTACACTGCTCCTCCTCCTCCTCCTCCTCTGTCTCTCCTCCTCCTCCATCTCTCTCTCTCCTCCTCCTCCTCCTCTCTCTGCTCTCCTCCTCCTCCTCCTCTCTCTGCTCTCCTCCTCCTGTCTCTCCTCCTCCTCCATCTCTCTCTCTCCTCCTCCTCCCCTCTCTCTCTCTCCTCTCCTCCTCTCTCTCTCTCTCTCCTCCTCCTCCTCTCTCTCCTCCTCCTCCCTCTCTCTCCTCCTCCTCCCTCCTCCTCTCCTCTCTCCTCCTCCTCCTCTCCTCCTCCCTCCCTCTCTCTCCTCTCTCCTCTCCTCCTCCTTCCCTCTCTCTCTCTCCCTCTCTCTCCTCCCTCCTCTCCCTCCCTCCTCCTCCTCCTCTCTCTCCTCCCTCCCTCC
>PIJE02003877.1:12500-20000 GCA_002895965.2 Coryphaenoides rupestris
CTCTCTATCACTCTCTCTGTCACTCTATCACTCTCTCTATCACTCTATCACTCTCTCTGTCACTCTATCACTCTCTCTGTCACTATCACTCTCTCTATCACTCTCTCTGTCACTCTATCACTCTCTCTGTCACTCTATCACTCTCTCTATCACTCTATCACTCTCTCTGTCACTCTATCACTCTCTCTGTCACTATCACTCTCTCTATCACTCTCTCTGTCACTCTATCACTCTCTGTCACTCTCTCTGTCACTCTATCACTCTCTCTGTCGCTTTATCACTCTCTATCACTCTATCACTCTCTCTGTCACTATCACTCTCTCTATCACTCTCTCTGTCACTCTATCACTCTCTCTATCACTCTATCACTCTCTCTGTCAACTGCTATCACTCTCGTCTGTCAACTCTAGCTCTATCACTCTCTCTGTCACCTATCATCTCTTCTGTCACTCTATCACTCTCTCTGTCACTCTATCACTCTCTCTGTCACTCTATCACTCTCTCTGTCACTATCACTCTCTCTATCACTCTCTCTGTCACTCTATCACTCTCTGTCACTCTCTCTGTCACTCTATCACTCTCTGTCGCTTTATCACTCTCTGTCGCTCTATCACTCTCTCTGTCACTCTATCACTCTTTCTGTCACTCTATCACTCTCTCTGTCACTAATACTCTTTCTGTTGCTTCATAACTCTCTCTGTCGCTCTATCACTCTTTCTGTCACTATCACTCTCTCTGTCACTAATACTCTCTCTGTCGCTCTATCACTCTCTCTGTCACTCTATCACTCTTTCTGTCACTCTATCACTCTCTCTGTCACTATATCACTCTTCTGTCGCTCTATCACTCTCTCTGTCACTCTATCACTCTTTCTGTCACTCTATCACTCTCTCTGTCGCTTTATCACTCTCTGTCGCTCTATCACTCTCTCTGTCACTCTATCACTCTTTCTGTCACTCTATCACTCTCTCTGTCACTAATACTCTTTCTGTCGCTTTATCACTCTCTCTGTCGCTCTATCACTCTCTCTGTCGCTCTATGACTCTATGACTATCTTGTCTGTTCCTAGCTTCTCTAACGACTGCTCTCTTGCCAGTGTGCCGAGCTGCCAAGGCAGACCTGGTCTTCCTGGTGGACGGCTCCTGGAGCATTGGAGACGTGAACTTCCAGAAGATCATCAACTTCCTGTACAGTACCACCGGGGCGCTGGACCGGATCGGCCCGGACGGGACCCAGGTACCTAAACCCCCTGGAGGTCTAGGGCTGACGACACCGGGACAGTTCCCCCGGTGGACGCCTTCTTTTTGAATGTTGGATAGCAAGGCAATAGAGACTCTAGCTGTTAGTTTGTACATCCTACCTTGCATTTAATCCTCTCCTGACTTTATAAACCTCTCAGTTAAGGGTTTTGAGGCTCAGGAAACACCCCGGCATGGCCGCCATGTGAATAAGTGAAAGTCGTGATACTTCCCTGCCCTCGCTGCCCAGTGTCTGGTCTCTGGTCTCTCCAGGTTGCCATCGCCCAGTTCAGCGACGACCCCAGGACTGAGTTCAAGCTCAACTCGTACAGCAACAAGCAGAGTCTGCTGGACGCCATCCACAGCATCACCTACAAGGGAGGAAACACCAAGACAGGTGAGTAGTTAGACACGCCCCTGAGACAGATGAGGAGTTAGACACACCCCTTGGACAGGTGAGGAATTAGACACGCCCCTTGGACAGGTGAGGAGTTAGACACGCCCCTTAGACAGAGGAGGAGTTAGACACGGCCCTTGGACAGGTGAGGAGTTAGACACGCCCCTTAGACAGAGGAGGAATTAGACACGGCCCTTGGACAGGTGAGGAGTTAGACGCGCCCCTTAGACAGAGGAGGAGTTAGACACGGCCCTTGGACAGGTGAGGAGTTAGACGCGCCCCTTAGACAGAGGAGGAGTTAGACACGGCCCTTGGACAGGTGAGGAGTTAGACGCGCCCCTTAGAAGATACCAAGACTATCTATTTGTATTTTGTATATATGTGGAAATACAATGCTTTCTTGTATTTCTTTACAATTCTTCATATGGTTGATTGGCTGAGCCCTCTGACTGACGCGTGTCTCTGTCCAATCAGGTCGCGCCATCGCGCACGTGAAAGACAGCATCTTCACGGAGGAGGGCGGGATGAGGAGGGGCATCCCCAACGTTCTGGTCGTCCTCACGGACGGCCGCTCCCAAGACGACGTCAACAAGGTCTCCAAGGAGATGCAGATGGAAGGTCTGCTATTATGGGATGTATAGATAGTATGTTGGGGTTACTAGGGCTTACAGTATGATGGGATGCACATGTGCTGGGGTTACAGGAGGTCAGAGGTCACTGTGTTTGGCCCCTCCCACAGGTCACATCGTGTTCGCCATCGGCTTTGCGGACGCCGACTACAGCGAGCTGGTGAGCATGGCCAGTCAGCCCGTCGACCGCCACGTATTCTTCGTGGACGACCTGGACGCCTTCCAGAAGATCGAGGAGAAACTCGTCACCTTCGTGTGTGAAGCAGCCTCAGCTAGTGAGCCTCCTGTCTCCTACCTCCTAGCTCCTAGCTCATTACACAAGCATGCTAAGCAGGGTGTCACGGTGCCTTCGTCTACTTGCATGATTTCATGATTTCATTGTTTTGTGATTTCATCATTTATTTATTTGGAAATTTCATGATTTCACGATTTTGTGATATAAAAGTTACTTGTGTTCCAGCCTGTCCGTCAATCCCACTGAGTGGCAGCACAACACCGGGTAGGATATTTAACCTACTAGCTAGGCTACATCACACGCTAGGCTACATCACACGCTAGGCTACATCACACTCTAGGCTACATCACACGCTAGGCTACATCACAGGCTAGGCTACATCACAGGCTAGGCTACATCACACGCTAGGCTACATCACACGCTAGGCTACATCACACTCTAGGCTACATCACACGCTAGGCTACATCACAGGCTAGGCTACATCACAGGCTAGGCTACATCACACTCTAGGCTACATCACACGCTAGGCTACATCACACTCTAGGCTACATCACAGGCTAGGCTACATCACACTCTAGGCTACATCACAGGCTAGGCTACATCACACGCTAGGCTACATCACACGCTAGGCTACATCACAGGCTAGGCTACATCACAGGCTAGGCTACATCACAGGCTAGGCTACATCACACGCTAGGCTACATCACACTCTAGGCTACATCACACGCTAGGCTACATCACAGGCTAGGCTACATCACACGCCTAGGCTACATCACACGCTAGGCTACATCACACTCTAGGCTACATCACACGCTAGGTAGCATCACAGGCTAGGCTACATCAACACGCTAGGCTTACATCAGCACGCTAGGCTACATCACACTCTAGTGCTACATCCACGCATAGGCTACATCACAGGCTAGGCTACATCACAGGCGCTAGGCTACATCACACGCTAGGCTACATCACACGCTAGGCTACATCACACGCTAGGCTACATCACACGCTAGGCTACATCACACGCTAGGCTACATCACACGCTAGGCTACATCACACGCTAGGCTACATCACACGCTAGGCTACATCACACGCTAGGCTACATCACACGCTAGGCTACATCACAGGCTAGGCTACATCACAGGCTAGGCTACATCACACTCTAGGCTACATCACACGCTAGGCTACATCACAGGCTAGGCTACATCACACGCTAGGCTACATCACACTCTAGGCTACATCACACGCTAGGCTACATCACAGGCTAGGCTACATCACACGCTAGGCTACATCACACGCTAGGCTACATCACACGCTAGGCTACATCACACGCTAGGCTACATCACACGCTAGGCTACATCACACGCTAGGCTACATCACAGGCTAGGCTACATCACACTCTAGGCTACATCACACGCTAGGCTACATCACACTCTAGGCTACATCACACGCTAGGCTACATCACACGCTAGGCTACATCACACGCTAGGCTACATCACAGGCTAGGCTACATCACACGCTAGGCTACATCACACGCTAGGCTACATCACACGCTAGGCTACATCACACGCTAGGCTACATCACACGCTAGGCTACATCACACTCTAGGCTACATCACACGCTAGGCTACATCACACGCTAGGCTACATCACACGCTAGGCTACATCACACTCTAGGCTACATCACACGCTAGGCTACATCACAGGCTAGGCTACATCACACGCTAGGCTACATCACACTCTAGGCTACATCACACGCTAGGCTACATCACACGCTAGGCTACATCACAGGCTAGGCTACATCACACACTAGGCTACATCACACTCTAGGCTACATCACACGCTAGGCTACATCACAGGCTAGGCTACATCACACGCTAGGCTACATCACACGCTAGGCTACATCACACGCTAGGCTACATCACACGCTAGGCTACATCACACGCTAGGCTACATCACACGCTAGGCTACATCACACTCTAGGCTACATCACACGCTAGGCTACATCACACGCTAGGCTACATCACACGCTAGGCTACATCACACTCTAGGCTACATCACACGCTAGGCTACATCACACGCTAGGCTACATCACACGCTAGGCTACATCACACTCTAGGCTACATCACACGCTAGGCTACATCACAGGCTAGGCTACATCACACGCTAGGCTACATCACACTCTAGGCTACATCACACGCTAGGCTACATCACAGGCTAGGCTACATCACACGCTAGGCTACATCACACGCTAGGCTACATCACACGCTAGGCTACATCACACGCTAGGCTACATCACACGCTAGGCTACATCACACGCTAGGCTACATCACAGGCTAGGCTACATCACACGCTAGGCTACATCACACTCTAGGCTACATCACACGCTAGGCTACATCACAGGCCTAGGCTACATCACACGCTAGGCTACATCACACGCTAGGCTACATCACCGGCTAGGCTACATCACAGGCTAGGCTACATCACACGCTAGGCTACATCACACGCTAGGCTACATCACACGCTAGGCTACATCACAGGCTAGGCTACATCACAGGCCTAGGCTACATCACAGGCTAGGCTACATCACACGCTAGGCTACATCACACGGCTAGGGCTACATACACGCTAGGGCTACATCACAGGCTGCTACATCACACGCTAGCTACATCACAGGCAAGCTAGGCTACATCACACGCTAGGCTACATCACAGGCTAGGCTACATCACACGCTAGGCTACATCACA
The DNA here is from genome assembly GCA_002895965.2 of Coryphaenoides rupestris. NCBI lineage: Eukaryota > Metazoa > Chordata > Actinopteri > Gadiformes > Macrouridae > Coryphaenoides > Coryphaenoides rupestris. The sequence goes on from PIJE02003877.1 coordinate 17,743, forward strand.
CGCTAGGCTACATCACACGCTAGGCTACATCACAGGCTAGGCTACATCACACGCTAGGCTACATCACACGCTAGGCTACATCACACTCTAGGCTACATCACACGCTAGGCTACATCACAGGCTAGGCTACATCACAGGCTAGGCTACATCACACAATTGAATGATGTAACCTCTTCTGAACCAGGGTTCAGAATGATGGAGCACTTCGGTCTGGTGGAGAGTCGCTATGGCAACATACCGGGCGTTTCCATGGTGCCCGGAACCTTCAACACCTTCCCATCATTCCTCCTGCACAGCAACGCACTGCTGTCCCAGCCTACCAAGTACACACACACACTCACACTCACACACACACACACACACACACACACACACACACACTCACACACACACTCTGGTTACAGTGCTGGTGTGTAGGTGTGTTACCAGCTGTGTGTGTGTGTGTCAGGTTCATCCACCCAGAAGGCCTGCCCTCTGAGTACACCATCAGCGTGATGTTTCGTCTGGCCACCACCACTCCGCCAGAACCCTTCGCCCTCTGGGAGATCCTGAATGAGGAGAACCAGCCGCTAGTGGGAGTCATACTGGACAGTACGTTCTGAACATCTGGCTGTTCTCAACATGTGGTTCTAAACATCTGGTTGTTCTAACATCTGGTTGTTCTAACATCTGGTTGTTCTAACATCTGGTTGTTCTAACATCTGGTTGTTCTAACATCTGGTTGTTCTAACATCTGGTTGTTCTAACATCTGGTTGTTCTAACATCTGGTTCTCAGATGGAGGGAAGACTCTGACGTTCTTCAACAACGACTACCAAGGAGACTTCCAGACGGTAAACTTTGAGGGACCAGACATCAAGAAGCTGTTCTATGGTAGCTTCCACAAGGTGAGCTCTGTCACTACCACCTCCACCACCACCACCACCTCCACCACCACCACCGCCTCCACCTCCACCACCACCGCCACCACCTCCTCCACCTCCACCACCTACTCCACACCACCGCCACCTCCACCTCCACCACCTCCACCACCACCACCTCCACCACCACCACTACCACCTCCACCGCCTCCACCTCCACCGCCTCCTCCACCACCACCACCTCCACCACCACCACCTCTTTCACCACCACCACCACCTCCTCCACCTCCACCTCCACCACCACATGAGATTGAATGTATTTAAACTATAATATAATATAATGTGATATAATATAGGCCTACTATGATATATTATAATATTATGATATAATATGACATATGTAGAACATGTGATGTTTGTAATATAATATAACTTAAGTTAAGTATTTACATGGAGACTGTCAAGCTGTGTGTGTGTGTGAGGCAGAGGTTTACTTCAACACGTCTAGTCCACTTATCTCTGCTTCATGTGATGTTCAGCAGTTCTGAGTTGTCCTCCTCCACTAAGGCTGCCCATAATGCCTCCACCCTCAGCTCCACCTGTCGGTGAGTAAGACCAGCGTCCGGGTGGTGCTGGACTGTCAGCTGGTGGAGGAGAAGGCCGTCAGTGCAGCTGGAAACATCTCCACCCACGGGCAGGAGGTCCTGGGCCGGATGGTCCGCTCCCGAGAGAACCGGGAGAGCTCAGCCCCGGTGAGATACAGGACATATATCAACATAAACAGTTTATATATCAATACTGTTTAAATATCAATATGTACTGTTTATATATCAATATATATATATATATATATATCAGTATGTACTGTATCTCCATATCTCCATATATACAGTATATAGTATATGCGGTATATATACTGTACATGTAGTGTGTGTGTGTGTGTGTTTAGTTCCAGATCCAGTCCTTTGACATTATGTGCACGACCTCCTGGGCCAGCAGAGACAAATGCTGTGAACTCCCTTCTCTGGTGAGGATCATCATGATACGTGTTATGATGTAGTTATGATCTGAGAGTTATGATGTAGTTATGATCTGAGAGTTATGATGTAGTTATGATCTGAGAGTTATGATCTGAGAGTTATGATGTAGTTATGATCTGAGAGTTATGATGTAGTTATGATCTGAGAGTTATGATCTGAGAGTTATGATCTGAGAGTTATGATCTGAGAGTTATGATGTAGTTATGATCTGAGAGTTATGATGTAGTTATGATCTGAGAGTTATGATGTAGTTATGATCTGAGAGTTATGATCTGAGTTATGATCTGAGAGTTATGATGTAGTTATGATCTGAGAGTTATGATGTAGTTATGATCTGAGAGTTATGATCTGAGAGTTAT
>PIJE02003878.1:4315-32265 GCA_002895965.2 Coryphaenoides rupestris
TGACAGGACGTGGTTGCTGGTTGACATTGTTGTCAATCCCTCTTCATGGAGGGATGAATGGCTCCTGTGCTGTCATTAAACCTCATTAAAAGCACAACAGGTGGGCCAGATTGAACGTGTTCACATTAACAATATAACACTCAATGTTACTTACATTGGGTGAACGTCCTTGCTTGTAGTAGGATTACTTTACACGTCAAAAAAGTGATGAAGCACCTTTGCAGAAAAATAACTGAAATAAGTCCAAACGGTCACTAGAACGGGCGATGCTGTTGTTTTCCCTAATATTGCCAGGTGTTATTTTAATATTCTTTATTTCGCAACAATACAGTCCTTTTAATTCATCACAAATTGAACAAGCAGCTGATTGTTCACAGACGTCTTATCAACACAATCTGTATATTCAAATCAAAATATTTACCTAGAATAGATAATACAGGGCCATTTGGAGGAAATTGCACTATATATATATATATACTGTATATATAGAGTGCAATACACTTTATATAAACTATTAGACATAGACATTAGCCATTTGTGAATGAGAGTCTCTGGTGAGTGTCTGCTATATGCTGTTAGCCACGTGTAGAGACTCCACGCTGTGACTCTAAGAGGTATGAGGTGCAGTGTGTTTAGTGTCACTGGAGCACACTTCCCCAGGAATGAGATGGCAGGAGAAGTGAACGAGCGTAGAGGAGAGGAGTTCAACCATCCATTTTTCCAAACCCTTTCCCGCGCCTCCTCTACACCACCCATTACTCCCTCGTACCCCGCAGTCCGCTTCACTCAACTACACTAGAGAGAGAGAGAGAGAGAGAGAGAGAGAGAGAGAGAGAGAGAGAGAGAGAGAGAGAGAGAGAGAGAGAGAGTAAGGATGGTAAACAAGGTAAACAAGGAAGACATGTCGTGGCCAACAGAGACACCAAAAACAAAATGGCAGCCCTGGAGAAGAGAGATGTGAGCGTTATCAATCCACATGACGGTGGGCGTGCAGAGGGCTGGTCTGGGCCGCGTCCTCCAGACACACACGACGATGAGGGGGAGAATACACACACACACACACACACATACACACCACACACACAATCATACACAATCACATACAATCACACACACATACACACAAATCCCATACAGACTAACCTCACACAAACACAAATATAAGCACACAAACGCATACACCATACACACTCTCTCTCTCTCTCTCTCTCTCTCTCTCTCTCACGTGCATACACCCACACACACTATCCCCTAGATAGAACCCACAAGAGACTCCTGGGAGGAGAGGATGGAGTTTGTGAAATATAAGGCTAAATAATTCCCCAAAAAGAAAGCAGAGACACTGAGAAGAGAGGGGGAGAGATAGGGAGGATAAGAGAGAGAAGGAGGGTGAGAGAGAAAGGGAGGGTGAGAGAGAGATAGGACTCTCTCTCTCTCTCTCTCTAGTGTAGTTGAGTGAAGCGGACTGCGGGGTACGAGGGAGTAATGGGTGGTGTAGAGGAGGCGCGGGAAAGGGTTTGGAAAAATGGATGGTTGAACTCCTCTCCTCTACGCTCGTTCACTTCTCCTGCCATCTCATTCCTGGGGAAGTGTGCTCCAGTGACACTAAACACACTGCACCTCATACCTCTTAGAGTCACAGCGTGGAGTCTCTACACGTGGCTAACAGCATATAGCAGACACTCACCAGAGACTCTCATTCACAAATGGCTAATGTCTATGTCTAATAGTTTATATAAAGTGTATTGCACTCTATATATACAGTATATATATATATATAGTGCAATTTCCTCCAAATGGCCCTGTATTATCCATTCTAGGTAAATATTTTGATTTGAATATACAGATTGTGTTGATAAGACGTCTGTGAACAATCAGCTGCTTGTTCAATTTGTGATGAATTAAAAGGACTGTATTGTTGTGAAATAAAGAATATTAAAATAACACCTGGCAATATTAGGGAAAACAACAGCATCGCCCGTTCTAGTGACCGTTTGGACTTATTTCAGTTATTTTTCTGCAAAGGTGCTTCATCACTTTTTTGACGTGTAAAGTAATCCTACTACAAGCAAGGACGTTCACCCAATGTAAGTAACATTGGGTGTTATATTGTTAATGTGAACACGTTCAATCTGGCCCACCTGTTGTGCTTTTAATGAGGTTTAATGACAGCACAGGAGCCATTCATCCCTCCATGAAGAGGGATTGACAACAATGTCAACCAGCAACCACGTCCTGTCAACCTAGAGACACCACTAATAGCAGCAGCAGCAGCAGCAGCAGTGATTTTAGTACCATTTTAGAACAACTGATTGACTGCTGACTACTAAAGATTATAGTAATCGTATGCTATTGTCATGGTAACTGACAATTCCCTTAGCTCTTTCAATAATAATGCATAATAATTCATACATCATGCACAATAAATAAAGTTAATACTTAAAAAACTCAACACGTTAGCAAAAACCAACACGTTAGCAAAACGAGTATGTTGAAATTGTGTATGGAACTTTTATTTAAATCTCTTCATTGTTGTTTCAATGTGCACCGCAGTAATAATAGACAGCAATTACAGAGACAGCAGTTATAATAGCATGCACCTGACTCATCCAGTTAGAGCATACAATTACAGCTGCAGGACTCAGTATTTGCGCGATACAACCCAAGAATGGGCGCAATCAAATGCCTATTCATGTATTTGCATGAATGTAATCGTTTGGCCATTGTTTATGGGATTACTTTATATGACTGTAGCTCTTTTATCTCGCAAAATGAATGTCTAAAGTTTTACATTGGCATGTTAAATCATCAGTTTAGATCATGAACGTAACCTTGAACTAATCTGGAATAATGTATACAGCATACAATAGGATGGTTCAGCTGTGAGCATTGCCAGCTATTGCTGACGTTATTTGTGTTAAACACACAATACTCTATTTGTTAGTGATTAGCAAAGCCCCTTTCTGGTTTTATGTCATGTAGCTTTAAAAGGAAATTCATAATTTTAACCCCCCGCTTTATCACCACCGAAACCACCGGCACCAAAACCAAGAGCAGCCCTGAGAGTACAGTACAATACAACACCCAGAACCCCCCCTCCCCATCCCCCTTCTCAAGCAGCTAATACAGAGAGCTGTGGTGGCTCAGCCCCCCGCTGTCCCACATTACAGCTCATTAGAGGCACCAGTAGAGACGCCCCCCCCCTAGGGAAGCCTGTAGTTAGCTAAGAGTCGTGTAGTAAGGTTGGTCAGAGGAGACATATGTTTTGGTGGTGATTGAGGTAGTTTAATTTTCCATACACAGTAGATCACAGTAGTGATCACTGAAGCAATCAGACACTACAGCTGCCCTTAAGATTATGTTTGGGTGTGAAATGAGCATCCAATCAAGCAGAGATCAGGTTCTGATGGTGATTCGAGTTGGCTCATCAATTACTTATTTGCCGCACGTGTCTTTGCTGGGCTCCTCCTCGGTAGATGTTTCTTCACCTAGTAAGATGATTTCATTTCTACAGGAAATGGATTTAATGGTGGAGATTAGGTAATTAATGGACGGTGCATGGGGAAGATGGTGGTCTATATATGCTACCAATACTTACACACTTAAAAACAAGAAAAATTGTCTTAACAAAAACTCATTAAAAGAGGCTCAACTTTGGGCATGATTAATCAGAGGAGACATATAAAGCCACATCAGATCGATGTAGAACATCATTTGTGATATTTATGTAATTGTCTGAGATATTACTGTTGAGCTAGGTTTCAGAAAGTGTAATGATGGACAACCCATGCACAAAGTAAATTCATTTTAGGCACAAGATTCGTAATATTCCAATGTGTGTGTGTGTGTGTGTGTGTGTGTGTGTGTGTGTGTGTGTGTGTGGTGTGTGTGTGTGTGTGTGTGTGTGTGTGTGTGTGTGTTTTGCAGGATGTCAGGGTCTTAAAGGGCACGAGGCAGAGCGGTGGCTGGCAGCAGAGAGACCGGACCGGTCCAAGCAGTGGCTTGGACTATTGTTGGGGGGGGATAATCCTGAACCTGGCAACCAGCAATCGTACCAGGTGGTCCTTTCAATGCACTGGAGAAGAAGATGGATTGGAAAGCAGAGGCAAAGCATTGTGGGACCAATCTGGAGGAAAAGAGGGTGTTGGAGCAACAACAGATAACACAGGAAACAGGACGTGGGAGCGATGTTTAGCAAGACTTGAAAAAATGTTGTCGGTTAAGAAGTGTCTTCTCCTTTCAGCGAAGGGAACGGGAACGGTGTATGTTGTATGTTGTAAGGCGTTTGTGTGATGCGTGACTGCTTGTGTGTACACGTGTGTGTTCTTCTGTAAATTAAGACAGCATTTCTGTAAATAAAGACAGCATTGCTATACATTAAGACGGTTGGGGGGGAAGGTGTTCTGAGAGCCGCGGAGGCTTGCGTCTGTCCGTAAGTGTGTGTGAAGGACTTACAGCTGTAGGGAGCATCTCACTGCTATAGTCAGCAAACACCAGCAGCAGAGCAACCCACGGCCTACATGCACGCGTGACAACATCCCCGCGCCCCGCCTGGAGCAGACGGCTGACGTGAGCCGACGCCGGCTGAGTACGCAGCTGCAGCTGGGGAAGCGAAACAAAGACGACGTGTAGCGTTCTGGAGTCTGGGCTGCGGTGGCTGATGAGCTTAGCCACGTTAGCTGCAACAGCCTTCATTTGACCTTGGTGTGACCTCTGCACAGAGACACAGGGGGCAAAGCTTAGCCCCTTCAGGAGAGCAGATAAGTCCTTTGATATATGGCCTGCTCCAGTACGTGCACAGAGTGTTTATCCCCTGTTTACTTACCTGTGTGTGTGTGTGTGTGTGTGTGTGTGTGTGTGTGTGTGTGTGTGTGTGTGTGTGTGTGTGTGTGTGTGTGTTTGATTTGGGGTGTTGTGATGTGAGTGTGTTGTGTATATATTAATGTGTTTAAGACTTAGTACGCAAAACTACAAACAAAAATTAAGAAGTGAGCTCTCGCATGCGCACACACACACACACACACACACACACACACACCCTGTCCCTGTGCACGTGCATCAGAGCGCATCCTTGGCGTGTCTCTGATGGCTCTCTGAGATACATACGTTAGTCGCAGGCCCAAGCACACTATAAATCAGCGGGCAGCGAGCACCCGCCATAGATTACAGCCCGTGTTCATACTCCATAAGTCATCTCTGAGCGTCTGCATCACACACACACACACACAACACACACAAACACACACAAACACACACACACACACACACACACACACACACCCTGGAGCACCCTGACAGGCACTGTGAGAGACGGTGCCCGATAAACAACCCACCAAACACAACTTCAGGATGATAGAGACACAACAACCTAGAGGTTGAGTGTGGAAGAGAGCGAGAGAGAGAGAGAGAGAGAGAGAGAGAGAGAGAGAGAGAGATAGGAAAGAGAAGAGAGGGAGGGAGAGAGAGAGAGAGAAGGGAGAGAAAGGAGAGAGAGAGAGAGAGGGAGGAGAGAGGGATAGAGGGGGGAGAGGGAAGGGAGAGGGAGAGAGAGGGAGGAGAGGAGAGGGGAGAGGGAAGAGGGGGAGAGGAGGAGAGGGGAGAGAGGGAGTAGAGGGAGAGAGGGAGAGAGGAGAGAGGGAGAGGGGAGAGAGGGGAGGTAGAGGGAGAGAGGGAGAGGGAGAGAGGGAGTAGAGAGAGAGAGAGGGGAGAGAGAGAGAGAGGGGAGTAGAGGGAGGTGGAGAGAGGGGAGAGGGAGGAGAGAGGGGAGTAGAGAGAGAGAGAGGGGAGTAGAGGGAGAGGGAGAGAGGGGGAGTAGAGGAGAGAGGGGAGAGAGGAGAGAGAGAGGGGAGTAGAGGGAGAGGTGGAGAGAGGGGGAGAGAGGAGAAGGGGGTAGAGGGAGAGAGGGGGAGTAGAGAGAGAGAGAGGGGGAGTAGAGGGAGAGGGGAGAGGGGGAGTAGAGGGAGAGAGGGGGAGTAGAGGGAGAGAGGGGGAGTAGAGGGAGAGAGGGGGAGTAGGGAGGGAGAGAGGGGGAGTAGAGGGAGAGAGGGGAGGAGCCCCCTGAGGCTTGGTCTCTCTCTACAGTTAGTCCATGGAGAAAATAAGTAATTGATCTGTCCAATTTGATCGCTTCTCATCGCTGGCTGATTGACTGGCTGTCACACGCACTCACTTTCTCTGGATGCTCGGATGCACACATCTCCCACGGCCTCCACACAGTGTGTGTGCAAGTGTGTGTCTGTGAGTTTGTTGCATTGAGGTGTCAAATGTACAAGCGAGTGTTCATAAGTGTGGTGTGTCAATGTAAGAGTGTGTGTACGTGTCTCGTTGTACTCACCCGTGTGTATGTGTGTGTGTCTGTGTGTGTGTCTGTGTGTGTGTGTGTGTGCGTGCGTGCGTTCGTGTGTGCAATGTTGCAGTGCAATGTGCAATGCTTGTTTGCACATGAGCACACTAGTGTGGCCATGGCAGAAGGTACCTCTCTCCAGCGCTGCGCATCTGGGCCGCTCTGGGTCTGCTGCAGATGTGCAGGGGAGCTGACAGGGAGTCGGGTTTGACAAATGACGAGCACACCATGACCGCGAGAGATGCCTGGATCTCCGGGCTCACTGACACATGGCGGGAGGCAGAGCGTGTGTGCGGGTGTGTGTGTGTGTGTGTGTGGGGTGGTGGTGTGGGTGGTGGTGGTGGGTGGTGGTGTGGGGGGGGGGGGGGGTGGGGGGTGGGGGTGTGGGTGTGTTCAGGAGACAGGTGCCGAGAGGATTCACAGCCGGATTCATTTTTGAAACCGGATTACCAGTCGGGAAAGGTGACATCACTGATAGTAGGACAAATGCTGCCATTTTAAAGGATTAGGAGAGAAGCTGTGACAATCTTCTTCTTCTTCTTCTTCCCAGAGTGCACCACTGTTCCTGCTCCGACTGGTTTGTTATAAACTTTTATTTCCATTAACCTTTTAAACAGGTAAATTAAATGGACAAGGCGATTGGATTGGGTCAGCTACACGGTCAAATGCAAGTTGGGACATAATGTGCTAAAAAAGAGCAATCATTTCCTTTGTGACTTGTGGTGACCTTGGAGCGCGTGCAGGTAGCATGCATTAGAAACACGCTCCAGATATACCTGTGTGTGCATCTATGACTACACGCTTACAAGACATATGAAGTGTCATGTCACCTTTATTTATACACGCTTTAACAGTTTGAACTTTAAAGCGCCGTGTGTGTGTGTGTGGAGGAACCACATAATATGACATAATTCACTCGTAACAACTAACAGCCCCTCAGCCCCACACACAACCCCGCACCCCAAAAAAAAAATACACATCAATACAAATGCAAAACAACAACAAAACACTTTCTGAAGGAAGAACCCAAGAGATACGGCCCACAAACGACGAGGGATCACACGACTGGCCGTGCGATAGATGCCAAGTGAGCGTTGCAACATGTCAAAAACAACCAACACACCCATCCGACCCAAAAACGCGAGTCTCTCCCCGTGAGAATATGGCAGCAGACAGCAGCGTTGGCTGCAGGGAGAGAGCCTGCATCTCTAAAGCGACCCGCGTCCGAGCCGTGCCACTCAGCATTACTTAAGATAAACCCTGGGAGCGCTTTGATGTCCTTGGACAGCAGCGTCCCAGCGCTCTCGTTCCAGCGCTCGCCGCTTCACGCTCCAGTGTGCCCACTTGGAGGCGAGCCAGCAGTGGCTGTCAGAGACTTCCGCGTCAGAGGGGGAGGCGGCGGGGTCAGAGGTCACGTGGGGATACAGATGGTGAAGAGTCAAGCCAAAATATACAAACCACCTGTACGGTACAGTACAACAGTGAAGCTCTGCGGTGTGAGAATGGGGATTCACGCGAGGTGATGAAAGTTGTTTTCGCTCTGCTCAGTTACTTCACGGATACTTTAATGCCCACAAGGTGTTGCAGCACACAGTGCAATGTGTATAGTGAGTCAGAGCATGGCCTTACAGATCCAGGGGTTAGAATCTATCTAGGCTGAACGCAACATCCACCCCAAGGGGAGATAAGAGAAGAAAAGAAAAGAGATATATACTCAAACTGACCCATTTGCTCTTTGGGCACACAACTGTGCAATCACATGGCCTCATTGGACATAACTTCCGTGTGTGGGCATTAACAACTGTCTTCGATGCCAACATCTTGCCAAAAAGACTGTAACGAGGAGCATTTTTTTAAGGCCAAGGTTAAATTGGTACTCCATTATTAATGCAGTAATTATTCAATTATGAATAATATTAAAGTAGTCATAACATTGTCCAGTACAAAACCACACTGGTGAACATGTCACAGGTTTTACTGACACCTTTAACTCCACCCAACACAGGTACACATACAAGGATCTCTCAACACCCTACTCCACACAGAAGACCAGGACAGGTTGTAGAAAATAGATTTATTTATTACTGCCCACACCGATGTATAGGGTCTCCCACACCCTCCCCTACTCAGCTCTAATGGGGCAGAGAAACTTCCCTCCCTTTGTCAATGGGGGGGGTGGACCACGAGCAGGACGAGTCACATGACACACGTGATAAACACTGCAAACTAAATGATCGGGCACTGCAAACAATCTACCTAGGCACTGCAAACAATCTACCTAGGGCACTGCAAACAATCTACCTAGGGCACTGCAAACAATCTAACTAGGGCACTGGAACCCACCCTGGAACCTAGCACAACCAGCACCCCCTTAACTTGGGACCCCCAATGGCTATGGAATAAAGGAGGGGCAAGGGGACAAACACACAAGACAGACAACATGAAAGTTCAAAGAGTGGGGATCGACCCTCGAATCCCCACAAAGAAAAGAAAGAAAACCAAAAAACTGTCCATTAGTGGCTCCCCGCGATGCCGCTTCCCTCCGCTAGGCACGGCCCTGGTGACGTCACCCACTGCTCCGCGTCAGCGACCAGGGAAGGACGAATCCGGCAGGAGACCCGGTGGACAGCACAGCAGAGAACTGGTCGGAGCTTAACTCCAATTGCACGGTGTATAGCCTCGTAGTCTCCGATCTCCCCCGCTGTCACCGCCTCCTCGTCCCGATCACGAACCGGGAATACAGCCGCCGCTCTTCCCCTGTGGAACCGGCAGGCACACACGGACAGGACACGTAAAACAGGACACATACAGGGAGAGCCTCTCTGTTCTCTCGCTTAGCAGTTAACGAGAGACAATAGTAGTTAGTTGGACAGAGTGCCGACCTGCACCCAACTGCACCCCCCCGCACACCAAACACAGGGCCTTTTAAAGGGGGAATCAACCTCTATATCCTGCTCTGCCAATCACTGGTATGGGCAACAGCTGGGTCTACCTCCCGACCAATTCACCCCGTGACAAACACACCACTGTTGTAGGATTTGGCGAATATCTATGTGCACATGATGAATTATATAGCTAACCAAACAGACGTTTAATAATATACTGTATAGTTCATGAATACACTGAGATGAAAATGTCCTTCTGTGAATGTCAACTATAGTAAAGGCTGTACTAATAATATACTGTATAGTTCATGAATACACTGAGATGAAAATGTCCTTCTGTGAATGTCAACTATAGTAAAGGCTGTACTAATAGACTGACTCAGTGACAGCTTTTTAGACAAAAGACTATCTCAAAAACAAGACAGAAAATGGTGCTGGCAACGCGGCATACGGTGCACCCCATCTGGCAAACATCATTCCCCTTTTGTGTCCTTTGCCAAAAAATTTTTTTGGAAGGGTAGCGAGAGGATAATGGAGCCATTGTTGGAAAGTGCCGGAATATCCACCAGTTATTAATGGCTTCCTGACAGGAAACGATAAGGCATAAATGTGAACGTGTTGAAACACAGTGGCAACAACGGACTTAATAGAAAGAGCCACACTGCGTGGCACAGCTGAGACACTGAGTGAAGGCCTCTCCCTGCGTCTCACTCTCCAAAACAAAGCGGTCAACAGAAGACTGTAGCAGCTGTGGTGTTATTCATGGACGTCTTTAATGCGACTCGGTCTCCCTTTCTATGAATAACTGGTTCTGTTGTTAACGGGGAACTATGAAGTCACGCACATCTGTAGAGGCACACACACGTGCACGCACACAAAGGGAAATAATACTGCTCTATGAGCAGGCCGAGGCACATGCTGGCATACAAACGAAACATAATGAGGTATACACTCCCAAACACAGCCAAACGTTAAACAAAGATAAGCAAAGATTAACTCTTTCATGTCTTTTTTGCGTGGGGATGGGCACCTGAACAGGCAGGTAAAGATCTGTAAATCATACACAGTCTATTATATTGAGGGTTTTGTGGTGTGCATTATGCGTGCTTCTAATATGAAAGGGGCGGGGTTGACATCAGGCTTGGCAAGGGAGATATGTCCACTCTGCCTCCGGGTCACATCTCTGTGTGTGTCTCTCCCTCCCCCTCAGCTCAACGTCAGGACAACTCTGGAGCCGCATGACGCTTCACCGTATGCCCTCCACCCTTATGCTGCCTCCTTCTCCTTCGTTAAAAGTCATCCGTCCCTCCATCTTGCCCTAATGAGGCTCAAAGCCTTGCCACACGCACACACACGCACACACACACACACACGCACGCACGCACGCACGCACGCACACACACAGCCTCACCACCACGCACACACATCACACACACACACACACACACACACACACACACACACAACACACAACACACACATCACTCACGCATCAACACACACACGCACCACACACACACACACAGCCACCCTTCAAACCACTAACTCTTCCACCTCACACTCTCCACCTCTCTCTCTCTCTCTCTCTCCTCTCTCTCTCTCTCCTCTCTCTCTCTCTCTCTCGCTCTCTCTGTTCTCCTCTTTTATTATCTCTCTCTATCTCTCACTCCACCTCTCTCTCTCTCTCTCTCTCTCTCTCTCTCTCTCTCTCTCTCTCTCTCTCTCTCTCCTCTCTCTCATCTGTCTGTGCGTGTGTGTGTGTGTGTGCGTGTGTGTGCGTGTGGCAAGGCTTTGAGCCTCATTAGGGCAAGATGGAGGGACGGATGACTTTTAACGAAGGAGAAGGAGGCAGCATAAGGGTGGAGGGCATACGGTGAAGCGTCATGCGGCTCCAGAGTTGTCCTGACGTTGAGCTGAGGGGGAGGGAGAGACACACACAGAGATGTGGCCCGGAGGCAGAGTGGACATATCTCCCTTGCCAAGCCTGATGTCAACCCCGCCCCTTTCATATTAGAAGCACGCATAATGCACACCACAAAACCCTCAATATAATAGACTGTGTATGATTTACAGATCTTTACCTGCCTGTTCAGGTGCCCATCCCCACGCAAAAAAGACATGAAAGAGTTAATCTTTGCTTATCTTTTGTTTAACGTTTGGCTGTGTTTGGGAGTGTATACCTCATTATGTTTCGTTTGTATGCCAGCATGTGCCTCGGCCTGCTCATAGAGCAGTATTATTTCCCTTTGTGTGCGTGCACGTGTGTGTGCCTCTACAGATGTGCGTGCCTTCATAGTTCCCCGTTAACAACAGAACCAGTTATTCATAGAAAGGGAGACCGAGTCGCATTAAAGACGTCCATGAATAACACCACAGCTGCTACAGTCTTCTGTTGACCGCTTTGTTTTGGAGAGTGAGACGCAGGGAGAGGCCTTCACTCAGTGTCTCAGCTGTGCCACGCAGTGTGGCTCTTTCTATTAAGTCCGTTGTTGCCACTGTGTTTCAACACGTTCACATTTATGCCTTATCGTTTCCTGTCAGGAAGCCATTAATAACTGGTGGATATTCCGGCACTTTCCAACAATGGCTCCATTATCCTCTCGCTACCCTTCCAAAAAAAATTTTTGGCAAAGGACACAAAAGGGGAATGATGTTTGCCAGATGGGGTGCACCGTATGCCGCGTTGCCAGCACCATTTTCTGTCTTGTTTTTGAGATAGTCTTTTGTCTAAAAAGCTGTCACTGAGTCAGTCTATTAGTACAGCCTTTACTATAGTTGACATTCACAGAAGGACATTTTCATCTCAGTGTATTCATGAACTATACAGTATATTATTAAACGTCTGTTTGGTTAGCTATATAATTCATCATGTGCACATAGATATTCGCCAAATCCTACAACAGTGGTGTGTTTGTCACAGGGTGAATTGGTCGGGAGGTAGACCCAGCTGTTGCCCATACCAGTGATTGGCAGAGCAGGATATAGAGGTTGATTCCCCCTTTAAAAGGCCCTGTGTTTGGGGTGCGGGGGGGTGCAGTTGGGTGCAGGTCGGCACTCTGTCCAACTAACTACTATTGTCTCTCGTTAACTGCTAAGCGAGAGAACAGAGAGGCTCTCCCTGTATGTGTCCTGTTTTACGTGTCCTGTCCGTGTGTGCCTGCCGGTTCCACAGGGGAAGAGCGGCGGCTGTATTCCCGGTTCGTGATCGGGACGAGGAGGCGGTGACAGCGGGGGAGATCGGAGACTACGAGGCTATACACCGTGCAATTGGAGTTAAGCTCCGACCAGTTCTCTGCTGTGCTGTCCACCGGGTCTCCTGCCGGATTCGTCCTTCCCTGGTCGCTGACGCGGAGCACTGGGTGACGTCACCAGGACCGTGCCTAGCGGAGGGAAGCGGCATCGCGGGGAGCCACTAATGGACAGTTTTTTAGTTTTCTTTCTTTTCTTTGTGGGGATTCGAGGGTCGATCCCCACTCTTTGAACTTTCATGTTGTCTGTCTTGTGTGTTTGTCCCCTTGCCCCTCCTTTATTCCATAGCCATTGGGGGTCCCAAGTTAAGGGGGTGCTGGTTGGGCTAGGTTCCAGGGTGGGTTCCCCCTAGTAACTTTTTTGCAGTGACCAATCATTTTAGAGTGCAGTGGAGTGCCTTCACTTTTCCTGTTGCAGTGCCCTAGGTAGATTGTTTGCATTGCCCGATCATTTAGTTTGCAGTGTTTATCACGTGTGTCATGTGACTCGTCCTGCCCGTGGTCCCAAGCTTACGCCCGCCCCCATTGACAAAGGGAGGGAAGTTTCTCTGCCCCATTAGAGCTGAGTAGGGGAGGGTGTGGGAGACCCTATACATGTTGCCCAGTATCTATTTTCAACAACCTGTCCTGGTCTTCTGTGTGGAGTAGGGTGTTGAGAGATCCTTGTATGTGTACCTGTGTTGGGTGGAGTTAAAGGTGTCAGTAAAACCTGTGACATGTTCACCAGTGTGGTTTTGTACTGGACAATGTTATGACTACTTTAATATTATTCATAATTGAATAATTACTGCATTAATAATGGAGTACCAATTTAACCTTGGCCTTAAAAAAATGCTCCTCGTTACAGTCTTTTTGGCAAGATGTTGGCATCGAAGACAGTTGTTAATGCCCACACACGGAAGTTATGTCCAATGAGGCCATGTGATTGCACAGTTGTGTGCCCAAAGAGCA
Organism: Coryphaenoides rupestris; assembly: GCA_002895965.2. Lineage (NCBI taxonomy): Eukaryota > Metazoa > Chordata > Actinopteri > Gadiformes > Macrouridae > Coryphaenoides > Coryphaenoides rupestris. The sequence continues at coordinate 17,743 of PIJE02003878.1, forward strand.
AATGGGTCAGTTTGAGTATATATCTCTTTTCTTTTCTTCTCTTATCTCCCCTTGGGGTGGATGTTGCGTTCAGCCTAGATAGATTCTAACCCCTGGATCTGTAAGGCCATGCTCTGACTCACTATACACATTGCACTGTGTGCTGCAACACCTTGAACCTTAAAGTATCCGTGAAGTAACTGAGCAGAGCGAAAACAACTTTCATCACCTCGCGTGAATCCCCATTCTCACACCGCAGAGCTTCACTGTTGTACTGTACCATACATGTGGTTTGTATATTTTGGCTTGACTCTTCACCATCTGTATCCCCACGTGACCTCTGACCCCGCCGCCTCCCCCTCTGACGCGGAAGTCTCTGACAGCCACTGCTGGCTCGCCTCCAAGTGGGCACACTGGAGCGTGAAGCGGCGAGCGCTGGAACGAGAGCGCTGGGACGCTGCTGTCCAAGGACATCAAAGCGCTCCCAGGGTTTATCTTAAGTAATGCTGAGTGGCACGGCTCGGACGCGGGTCGCTTTAGAGATGCAGGCTCTCTCCCTGCAGCCAACGCTGCTGTCTGCTGCCATATTCTCACGGGGAGAGACTCGCGTTTTTGGGTCGGATGGGTGTGTTGGTTGTTTTTGACATGTTGCAACGCTCACTTGGCATCTATCGCACGGCCAGTCGTGTGATCCCTCGTCGTTTGTGGGCCGTATCTCTTGGGTTCTTCCTTCAGAAAGTGTTTTGTTGTTGTTTTGCATTTGTATTGATGTGTATTTTTTTTTTGGGGTGCGGGGTTGTGTGTGGGGCTGAGGGGCTGTTAGTTGTTACGAGTGAATTATGTCATATTATGTGGTTCCTCCACACACACACACACGGCGCTTTAAAGTTCAAACTGTTAAAGCGTGTATAAATAAAGGTGACATGACACTTCATATGTCTTGTAAGCGTGTAGTCATAGATGCACACACAGGTATATCTGGAGCGTGTTTCTAATGCATGCTACCTGCACACGCTCCAAGGTCACCACAAGTCACAAAGGAAATGATTGCTCTTTTTTAGCACATTATGTCCCAACTTGCATTTGACCGTGTAGCTGACCCAATCCAATCGCCTTGTCCATTTAATTTACCTGTTTAAAAGGTTAAAGGAAATAAAAGTTTATAACAAACCAGTCGGAGCAGGAACAGTGGTGCACTCTGGGAAGAAGAAGAAGAAGATTGTCACAGCTTCTCTCCTAATCCTTTAAAATGGCAGCATTTGTCCTACTATCAGTGATGTCACCTTTCCCGACTGGTAATCCGGTTTCAAAAATGAATCCGGCTGTGAATCCTCTCGGCACCTGTCTCCTGAACACACCCCTGACGCCCCCCCCCCCCCCCCCACACACACACAGCCACACACACGCACACACACACACACACACACACACACACACACACACACACACACACACCCGCACACACGCTCTGCCTCCCGCCATGTGTCAGTGAGCCCGGAGATCCAGGCATCTCTCGCGGTCATGGTGTGCTCGTCATTTGTCAAACCCGACTCCCTGTCAGCTCCCCTGCACATCTGCAGCAGACCCAGAGCGGCCCAGATGCGCAGCGCTGGAGAGAGGTACCTTCTGCCATGGCCACACTAGTGTGCTCATGTGCAAACAAGCATTGCACATTGCATTGCAACATTGCACACACGAACGCACGCACGCACACACACACACACACACACACGCAGACACACACACAGACACACACACATACACACGGGTGAGTACAACGAGACACGTACACACACTCTTACATTGACACACCACACTTATGAACACTCGCTTGTACATTTGACACCTCAATGCAACAAACTCACAGACACACACTTGCACACACACTGTGTGGAGGCCGTGGGAGATGTGTGCATCCGAGCATCCAGAGAAAGTGAGTGCGTGTGACAGCCAGTCAATCAGCCAGCGATGAGAAGCGATCAAATTGGACAGATCAATTACTTATTTTCTCCATGGACTAACTGTAGAGAGAGACCAAGCCTCAGGGGGCTCCTCCCCCTCTCTCCCTCTACTCCCCCTCTCTCCCTCTACTCCCCCTCTCTCCACCTCTCCCTCTACTCCCCCTCTCTCTCTCTACTCCCCCTCTCTCCCTCTACTCCCCCTCTCTCCACCTCTCCCTCTACTCCCCCTCTCTCCTCTCCCTCTCCCTCTCTCCTCCCTCTCTCCCTCTCTACTCCCCCTCTCTCTCTCCCCCTCTCCCTCTACTCCCCCTCTCTCCACCTCTCCCTCTACTCCCCCTCTCTCTCTCTCTACTCCCCCTCTCTCCCTCTACTCCCCCTCTCTCCCTCTACTCCCCCTCTCTCTCTCTCTACTCCCCCTCTCTCCCTCTACTCCCCCTCTCTCCCTCTACTCCCCCTCTCTCCACCTACCCCCTCTCTCCCCTCTCCTCTCTCCTCTCTCCTCCCCTCTCTCCCCTCTCTCACTCCCTCTCTCCCCTCTCTCCCTCTACCCCTCTCTTCCTCCTCTCTCTCCCCTCCCTCTCCCTCCCCTCTCTATCCCTCTCTCCCCCTCTCTCTCCATCTCACCCCCTCTCCTCTCTCTCCTCTCTCTCTCTCTCCCCCTCTCTTCTCTTCCCCTCTCTCCTATTTCTCCCTCTCTCTCTCTCTCTCTCTCTCTCTCTCTCTCGCTCTCTCTCTCGCTCTCTTCCACACTCAACCTCTAGGTTGTTGTGTCTCTATCATCCTGAAGTTGTGTTTGGTGGGTTGTTTATCGGGCACCGTCTCTCACAGTGCCTGTCAGGGTGCTCCAGGGTGTGTGTCGTTGTGTGTGGTAGTGTGTGGTGTTTGTGTGTGTTTGTGTGTGTTGTTGTGGTGTGATGCAGGACCGTCAGAGATGACTCATGGAAGTATGAACAACGGGCTGTAATCCTAATGGCGGGTGCTCCGCTGCCCCGGCTGACCTCTCTCATAAGTGTGACTTGGGGCCTGCGACTAACGTATGTATCTCAGAGAGCCATCCAGAGACACGCCAAGGAGCGCTGCTGTGCACGTGGCACAGGGGACAGGGGTGTGTGTGTGTGTGTGAGTGTGTGTGTGTGCGCATGCGAGAGCTCACTTCTTAATTTCTTTGTAAATTAAAAAGAAGAAACACGATTGAATATATTGACCAAATGCCGACTCCATCACAACACAGGCAAAATGCAGACACACACACACACACACACACACACACACACACACACACACACACACACACACACACACCACCACACACACACACACACACACAGGTAAGTAAACAGGGGATAAACACTCTGTGCACGTACTGGAGCAGGCCATATATCAAAGGACTTATCTGCTCTCCTGAAGGGGCTAAGCTTTGCCCCCTGTGTCTCCGTGCAGAGGTCACACCAAGGTCAAATGAAGGCTGTTGCAGCTAACGTGGCTAAGCTCATCAGCCACCGCAGCCCAGACTCCAGAACGCTACACGTCGTCTTTGTTTCGCTTCCCCAGCTGCAGCTGCGTACTCAGCCGGCGTCGGCTCACGTCAGCCGTCTGCTCCAGGCGGGGCGCGGGGCTGTTGTCACGCGTGCATGTAGGCCGTGGGTTGCTCTGCTGCTGGTGTTTGCTGACTATAGCAGTGAGATGCTCCCTACAGCTGTAAGTCCTTCACACACACTTACGGACAGACGCAAGCCTCCGCGGCTCTCAGAACACCTTCCCCCCCACCGTCTTAATGTATAGCAATGCTGTCTTTATTACAGAAATGCTGTCTTTATGTACAGAAATACTGACTTAATTTACAGAAGAACACACACGTGTACACACAAGCATCACACCAAACGCCTTACAACATACAACATGCACCTTCCCGTTCCCGTTCCCTTCGCTGAAAGGAGAAGACACTTCTTAACCGACAACATTTTTTCAAGTCTTGCCAAACATCGCTCCCACGTCCTGTTTCCTGTGTTATCTGTTGTTGCTCCAACACCCTCTTTTCCTCCAGATTGGTCCCACAATGCTTTGCCTCTGCTTTCCAATCCATCTTCTTCTCCAGTGCATTGAAAGGACCACCTGGTACGATTGCTGGTTGCCAGGTTCAGGATTATCCCCCCCCCAACAATAGTCCAAGCCACTGCTTGGACCGGTCCGGTCTCTCTGCTGCCCAGCCACCGCTCTGCCTCGTGCCCTTTAAAGACCCTGACATCCTGCAAACACACACACACACACACACACACACACACAGACACACACAGATGTACAGGATGTCACACACACACGCACACAGACACACACAGACACACACACACACACACACACACACACACACATTGGAATATTACGAATCTTGTGCCTAAAATGAATTTACTTTGTGCATGGGTTGTCCATCATTACACTTCTGAAACCCAGCTCAACAGTAATATCTCAGACAATTACATAAATATCACAAATGATGTTCTACATCGATCTGATGTGGCTTTATATGTCTCCTCTGATTAATCATGCCCAAAGTTGAGCCTCTTTTAATGAGTTTTTGTTAAGACAATTTTTCTTGTTTTTAAGTGTGTAAGTATTGGTAGCATATATAGACCACCATCTTCCCCATGCACCGTCCATTAATTACCTAATCTCCACCATTAAATCCATTTCCTGTAGAAATGAAATCATCTTACTAGGTGAAGAAACATCTACCGAGGAGGAGCCCAGCAAAGACACGTGTGGCAAATAAGTAATTGATGAGCCTACTCGAATCACCATCAGAACCTGATCTCTGCTTGATTGGATGCTCATTTCACACCCAAACATAATCTTAAGGGCAGCTGTAGTGTCTGATTGCTTCAGTGATCACTACTGTGATCTACTGTGTATGGAAAATTAAACTACCTCAATCACCACCAAAACATATGTCTCCTCTGACCAACCTTACTACACGACTCTTAGCTAACTACAGGCTTCCCTAGTATTATTTCACCTTGCTGTAGTAATTTTCCTGTTGCTGTGTTACCAACTGAAGTCCAGAATGCCATTAATTAATTACATGTGAACAGTGGTATAGTACTTGGAATGGAATGGATGGAATAGAGAAGTGGTTTATTAAACTAGAATCTCATATTCTTATGTATCCAATTGCTGATTCTTCTTTCTTCGTCTGCATGGGAGTTACCAGCTGTCTGGAATGCGCTACTCCACTTCATTACGAAAGCGATGTACTTGATCTTAACAATTATAGACCAATATCCTTTATCCGTTCTACTGCTAAAGACTTGGAAGAATAAACGTTTCATCAGTGTTCACTTTATCTCAGTATTAACAATCTTATCACCACTTCAATCTGGCTCCAGGCCAGACCACTCCACACCTGCTGCTCTACTCACATTCACCACTGATGTGTTCTCTGATGCTGATAGCGGTGAGCTCACAGGTGTAATCTTTATTGAATTAGCTTTTGATTTTGTTAATCGTTATCTGCGTTCAGATAATCTCCATGCTATCTGTCTTTCTAAAAATGCAGTTCTGTGCTTCAATTCCTACCTTCATAAGAGAAAAGGACATCTTATGGGGATAAATGTGCTCTGTTGATTCAACAAGAACGTGTGCCCCAGGGTTCAACATTGGGGCCACTTCTCTTCTATTCATGTACACAATTTACTGCTTTGTTCATCTTTATGCTATTTACATTTAGGGCATTTGGCAGACACTTATATCCAAAGCGACTACAAGTACATTTGTTGAAGGAGACAGCAATATATCGCTGTGGTACATAAGGACAGGAATAGAGCCGTTTTCAAGCATTCATATTTACGAGACGAATAGAACGAGTTTCGTAATATCTTGCCTAAGTAGCTGGGCAGGCGTGCAATTCTGAGCATGTTACCAAGGAGACTTCGATGTCCTCGATGGTGACAAGCAGGTCCATCTGAGGGCAGTCTTTCCCCGGTATGAATAGAAGCTCAGTCTTGTCAAGGTTGAGCTTCAGGTTGCCGGTCGTCCATCTGCTGATGTCGGCCAGGCGTTTAGAGATGTGTGTTGCGATGTGGGTGTCTGAGGGGGGAAGTGATATGACACTGTCACATACACATCTAGACATGGTCTAACACTCATTCAAGCTTCTCTTCAGTCTGGTTTCAACATTTTCAAGATTGGCATGAACATAATAAACTACTGCTCAACAAAACAAAGTCATTTATTGCCAGATAGAAACTGAAATCCAAACATGATTGTAACGACAGCACTTTCCTGCATAAAGTTGATAATATTAACTATCTTGGTGTAAAGGGCCTTGATGGCATTTAACACATTGAGCATGTTGCAAAATAAACTTTGGAATCGAGACTGCATTACACGCAGTATTTGTAAGTAACTTGCCTCTCAACTTATACTTCATACTTTTGACTTTCAATACATAATTCGAAAATCCAACTGTAGTGCTGCTAAGGAAAACATATAATAGGCTCTGCAGATTTGTCTGGACAAATGACTGATACCAATGTATGATAGTGCTGGTAAACATTTGGTTTCAATTCTAAAAACATTAGTTACCGCCAATTTAAGTTTAATGCTAAACACTGCAATCAAATGATTCAGCTAAACATAAAGAGAAAAAGAAGATATCACGCCTCTCTCCAATAGAAAAATGCAGCTCACCATTCCAGTCCGTTGAGAACTGTCCAAACACAAAAAAGTAAAATATCTGAAAAGGCGCCTAAACTATCAAAATGTACAAAGGTAAAGAACCGCCAAAGAAGAAAAGTTTAAAATAATCTAAATGGGTTGATCTCACCAGGTCAGGACAGGATTTGGGCCTACCAGGCCTGAGTCAATCCGGCCGAGTAGTTAGTCGTCTATAAGCCTCGGAGGCTATAATTCATGCTAGACGTTTGGCCACCTTGTGGTCGTGATGTTTTTGACGTATTTGATGGTTCATTCTGTGATTTGTCTTTGTTGTCTGTCTTTATATTGCCAAAAATCGTCTCTCTATGTATGTATTTATTTATTTTCTATTTTGTTACTCTGCTCTTGTCATCATATTGATGGTGATATATGTTGGAACTTGAGATGGTACTTCTCAATATATCCTAATAAATAAATTTGAACACACACACACACACACACACACACAACACACAACACACACACACACACACACACACACACACACACACACACACACACACACACACACACACACACACACACACACACACACACACACACACACAAACACACACCACACCATTGATTGTGTTCAAGGACAGCAGCTGTTGTTCCATTTGTTGCACAATTCAAAAAAATTGCTAAAAAGTGGATAGCGTACAGACATCAGACATCAACGTGCTACATTCACGCAGCATACACATAGTGATTTGGTGGGTATTATGGGCTGCATGTGCTTGTTCTGTAGCCTCCTATTGCATGTTGGTGAGTAGACATCATCCACGGTGCTGTGAAACAACCTTCTGTCAAGGTGGACCAGGGTCTGAGCATCCCAGCCCTGACAGCTACAGACTGGAACCCCATGAAACAGCAGCAGCCTCTCTTTGTCGGAACCGAGCGGAAGAGCCATCCGTCAAAACACAATCAGAGACTACAGAGGAAATAAAGGCAGAGAGAGACAGGGGAGAGAGAGAGAGAGGGAGAGAGAGAGAGAGAGAGAGAGAGAGAGAGAGAGAGAGAGAGAGAGAGAGAGAGAGAGAGAGAGAGAGAGAGAGAGAGAGAGAGAGAGAGAGAGAGAGAGAAAGAGAGAGAGAGAACAAAGAAAGACAGTTTTTTTTTCAGTATTTGAAATCCAAGGTCATTACTACTTTACTCCTTTACTTGTGTCTTTGTCTGTGTGTGTGTGTGTGTGTGTGTGTGTGTGTAGTGTGTGTGTGTGTGTGTGTGTGTGTGTGTGTGTGTGTGTGTGTGTGGACTGCATGGCTATGCACAGCTCCAACGTCATCATCAAGTTTGCTGACGACACGACAGTGTTGGGTCTGATCGCCGACGACGACGAGACAGCCTACAGGGAGGAGGTTGGATCACTGGCACAGTGGTGCCAAGAGAACAACCTCGCCCTCAACGTCAAGAAGACCAAGGAGCTGATCGTGGACTACAGGAAGCGGAGAGGAGAGCACGCCCCCATCTCCATCGACGGTGCTGCAGTAGAGAGGGTCAGCAGCTTCAAGTTCCTCGGCGTGCACATCTCCGAGGACCTCACATGGACCACGCACACCACACACGTGGTGAAAAAGGCCCAACAACGCCTGTATTTCCTCAGGCGACTGAGGAAATTCAACATGTGCCCCCGCATCCTTCAGAACATTCTACTCCAGTACCATCAAGAGTGTCTCACTGGATGCATCACCGTTCTGGTACGGGAACTGCACCGCACTGGAGGCGTAAAACACTACAGAGGGTGGTGCGGACGGCCCAGTACATCGTTGGAGGTGAGCTTCCCTCCCTCCTGGATATATACACCAGGCGGTGCGTGGCCAAGGCCAAACGGATTATTAAAGACAATAAACCACCCCAGCCACAAAACTGTACACACTTCTACCGTCAGGCAGGCCGCTACCGCAGTATCAAGTGACGAGCAGACTCAGAGACAGCTTCCACAGTCAGGCCATCAGGCTGCTGAACAAGTGCTAATACTAAGTGTTACTGCTAGTGCTAGTGCTAGCTCTGGTGTGCTAGTGCTAAGTGTTACTACTAGCGATACTGCTTAGTGCTAGTGCTGGTGCAAGTGCTGGTAGTAGTGCTAAGTGTTGGTGCCGGTGCTACTGCTAGTGCTAGTGTTACTGCTGGTGCTAGTGCTAGTGTTACTGCTGGTGCTTGTGCTAGTGTTACTGCTAGGGCTAGTCGGGTGCTAATTGCTGGTGCTAGTGTTGTGCCGACTGTCTGAGGAAGTATTCTGTGACATTCTGTGAATGTCAAAATATAACAATGTATATTTTATTACATTGGTTTATATTTGTATTGCTCCCCTTAATATTTTTGGTATATTTTATTTTATCTTATACAGTTTTCGTTTGTTTAGATTTTTTATAACTTGTTAATATAGTTTTCTATTCTATTTCTATTTGTGTTCTTTTATAACTGTGGTCGGCTGTCGGGCGTTTTGCACATAAGAATTTCACTCACTGCTTATACTTGTGTAAACTGTGAAGTGACAATAAAACACTTGAAACTTGAAACTTGAAACTTGAAACCAGCTACATGCTATTTAGTCTGGTAGGAAGGGGGGGGTCACCTGCACCCGAAAGGTATATTTTTCTAACCAAGATTTTTGTAATCCTTAAGGTGTCTAGTAAAGGAATTTTGATGTTCCCCACGCAAATGATTGTCCCATGTATGATTTCTTGTACCATCTTTTGTGTCCGTGCCGGATTTTCGGCTGTGAAAAATGAAAACTTTAAATCTACATAGATCCTGGACAATACATTTTACAGACACAATCCACCCCATTTTCTCTTCGTCTTTGCATGAGGAATTGATAGTTATGAGGATTGATTAGATGATTAGATGACCATGATTAGATGATGTATGGTGCATAAAAACTCAAATAAACACAAAAAAAATTAAGAAATCGGTGACATTGGATCACTGGAACTCCTTTCTCCTTGGTTGACAAAGAACACCTCTACAGCCTCGCATCTGGTGCCCCTGCTTCCCCGGAGGTGGAGCAGGGCAGCTGGTAAGGAGTCTAAGGAAGCTTTCATCCAAGATCGCTTCGTGAGTGGCTCTTCTGAGGAGCTGTTCTTGCCAATCAAGAAGCTGAAGCTGAAGACTGTGGCTGCCTCAAACAAAACAGTCAAGCTCACTGCCTCCCAAGGAAAGGTATGATACAAGTACCTTTAGAGGCAAAGGGAAGGCCTCTGAAAAAGCTGCAGAGTAATCCAAAGTACCATGCAGCCTTCAGGTGAGTATTTTTATTCAGATATTCTGTAGCATGTAATGGCAATTAATGCTGAACATAGGTATTGATACATTGTGACTTTGTAATACTATAATTATTTATGTCCTCAGAAAACTTGGTGATCAGTGGTCTGTGGAGCCAGATGTGGTGGAGGACATCGAGGCATTTATATGTGTAATGTATAGCCAGGCCCGTGAAAAATCTGTGAACAACGTGCGCAGCATCATGCTGAAGAAAATGATCGGAGAGGATGAGACGCTTACCACCAGATACAAGGTGGATCTGTCCCGGCTCCCACCCTGCAGAGACAACCTGGTCCCACATATCAACCGTGTCAACCACCGTCTGGCCATCTACAAGAGAGCAGCCACACCGATATTCTGGTGTCCCAAGCCCCATGATCCTGGCCAAGGCTGGGAAAAGACTGAAGAGGGTACCCTGGAACCAGTGTGGTCTTGTGGCCCTATCCTCCCCACTTCACTCATTGACTTGCTGGAGGAAACAGTCGAGGAGATGGATGGAGATGGTGAAGAAGACGAGGAGCAAGAGATCGATTATGAAGACCTGCTGAATGATGAATAAACATCATTGCCCTTGACCTTTTGACCTATTCGAATCACATTTTTTTTTACTTTTTCAATTTCAGTTTATTCTAATGGGGATTTGTTATACCCTACATATACACATATTGGACTATATGAGTGGTTTTCTGTTTTGTTTCAATAAATATAATACCAATATAACAGTTTGAAAAAGAACTCCTTATTATGGGAGATGTTCCTTTGGACCAACATGTGACAATATTTCAAGTGGGGATCATCAACATTTGTTTATTAGACATCTTAAAGACTGTCAAAATACAAAAGTTAGAAAACATGTATCAATAGGGTCCATAGGGGAGGAGTTCCAGTGATCCAATTACACCGATTTTTACATTTCTTTGTGTTTATTTGAGTTTTTATGCACCATACATCATCTAATCATGGCAATCTTCATCTCTATCAATTCCTCATGCAAAGACGAAGAGAAAATGGGGTGGATTGTGTCTGTAGAATGTATTGTTCAGGATCTATGTAGATTTAAAGTTTTCATTTTTCACAGCCGAAAATCCAGCACAGACACAAAAGATGGAACAAAAAAATCATACATGGGACAATAATTTGTGTGGGGAACATCAAAATTCCTTTACTAGACACCTTAAGGATTACAAAAAGCTAGGTCAGAAAAATATACCTTTCGGGTGCAGGTGAACCCCCCCTTCCTACCCTACTAATTGAGGAATCCATAAAAACAAACAAGTTCTGGGAAAACTGGAACACTCTAAACAAGCAAAAACATGAGGATCTACCAATCCAAAATGGAGAGGTGTGGGTCAACCACTTCTCCAAGCTCTTTGGCCCAATAGAAAATAATACACAACAAAAACACTTACTAGATAAACTACAAAGTTTGGAGACAATCATAAAAGACCATCAAAACCCACTAGACTCACCAATCACATGAAAGGAACTACAAGACAAAATAAAATCACTGGAAACCAAGAAGGCCTGTGGTGTCGACGGGATCCTAAATGAAATGATCACAGACCTCAAATTCCAATTGGCTATATTAAAACTCTTTAATGTTGTACTTAGCTCGGGGATTGAGCCCAACCCTCTTCAACATATACATCAATGAATTGGCAAAATCTCTAGAACAATCTGAGGCACCTGGCATCTCCCTAGGAGACACACAAGTCAAACACCTCCTGTTCGCAGATGATCTGGTGCTGCTGTCTCCAACCAAAGAAGGACTACAACAGCACCTTGATCTACTACACAAATTCTCCAAGACCTGGGCCCTGACAGTAGAGCGATGCCCCCTCGGCCAGCTGGTTCTGGGACAAAACCAAGCAGAGCCACCAGACAGAAATCCCATTAGAATAAACCAAATTATAAGAAAACAAAAAGAAAACTACCTCACACACTGGAAAGAATCAACCAAAAAAACAGAGTAAATTAGAATGCTATTTGGCCCTAAACAGACAATACACAACGGCAGAATACCTGAGCACTGTGACCGATCCCAAACTCAGGAAATCCTTGACTAGATATAGACTCAGCGAGCACAGCCTCACCGTGGAGAGAGGCCGCCACCGGCAGACCTGGCTACCAAGAGAAGACAGACTCTGTACCCACTGCACCCAACAGGAGGTGGAAACCGAGCTACACTTCCTAACAACCTGCCACCTATACCAAGACATTAGAGATACATTCTTCCCACAGATTTCAAACACCCATTGAATTTTGAAAACTTAACAAACAACCAAAAACTTCCATATCTGCTGGGTGAGGTACAGGAATGTGCAAACACAGCAGCAAGATTTGTGAGCTGTTGAGACAGGAAAAGGACATCCAACCTCCATAAAGATTGTCAATCACCTGTCAATCCCCCTTTATTATTATTATCATTATTTTTATTTTATTATTATTATTTTTTTTCATTATTATTATTATTATTATATATACAGTATATATCGTGAATCCTCTAATAGTGGCCTGTATTCCATTAAAGGCCGGTCTCTCATAATGGCCGGGGGCGTGGTCAACACGGACAAATAAAGGCCGGCCTCCAATACAGGCCGGGTCAAAGAACAAAACAAAAAACTACGGTTAATACGGTAAACTCCTGGTGCCTGTTATCCACTGGTAATGTAACTACGGTAGTTTGAATGACCTGTGCAAGCCTGAATGTCCCACGACACAACGTGTCTACATAACACAGAGCTGCCAGAGAAGAGAAAACAAACATGGCGCCGACCACATGAAAGTTTGAGGTGAATTTTAAAGAGACAGTTACTGTATTACAGTAATGTTTATTCCTACCTCAGGGTTGTGTTATTTTACAGTGGCCGTATTTTCCCTACGTGAGGCTGCGGTGCTGTTTTGTTACCGTAATGTATTTGCATTGAATCTTACTGTTTTGTTTGTTTTGTTTTTATGTGCCAATGTGTGCAATGTTTTGCAATAAAAGTCAGGAAATGAAGGGATTATGTCCATGAGAGTTTAATTTTAAGAAATAAAGGCCTGCCTCTAATATAAGCCTGCCTCCAACAAAGCCTGGTGCTCTTTGCGGCTCAGTAAATAAAGGCCCCGGCCAATATTAGAGGATTTACGGTACATATATATTTTTTATATATATATACAGTATATACAGTATATATCTTTATTTTTTTCCCTCTTTCTTTTCCATTTTTATTCTTTCCATTTCATTGTGTTGTATTTTTGTATTTTTATATCTTTTTGTATTTTTTGATATATATAATTTATATATATTATATATATATATTTTTTTATATATATTTTTTTATATTCTTTGATTTATTAACTTTTTTTTTTACTCACCTGTATATATTTAGTTCTTTATAAGTATACTTTTTATTTACCACTTGCTTTGGCAATGTAAATGTACGTTTCCCATGCCAATAAAGCTTTTTAAATTGAAAAAAAAATTGAGAGAGCGAGGAGAGAGGAGAGACACTAAGAGAGAGAGAGAGACCTAATGGATATGGTTAATGTTACCATTTGATGACTTCATCTGTTTGGCCTGTTTGGATCAATTCAACAGTGCGCAACTCCAGAAGGGAAATACAGAACGCACAACAGCAAATCAATATGATCATAAACTATGGTGTCGCCTGGGAGAGTCCACACTTGGTCACAGGTAGGGGGGTCCCAACGGGGGTCCCGGCCACGAGGGAACCACCTGCCTCTCCACATCCATGTCAGGTCTTCGGTGGCCCGCTGTGCCAGCAGTATCAGTATTCGTGACTGGAACAACACATTGTGTTAGTTTAACCTCCGCTGGATACACTTGCTTTTGGCTTGACTCACGCGAACCATCACATGTGACTCCGTACCGCTCAAACCCTTCCACTCAGGGTAACCCCCTTGTAAACACACACACACACACACACACACACACACACACACACACAATGACACAACACACACACACACACACACACACACACACACACAGTAGATAGGGGTCATTACTGGGCATCAGTACGAAACACATTAAACAACCCCACCAAACTGCTCCCTCTGGGGTCATGACCCTCCCGCCCCTCCCCTCCCCTCCCCTCTGCATCAGCACCCCCCTGACCTGTCATCTCCACAGGCCTCCCAGCTCATCTTTAACACTCCCAATTCAAAACGGCCACTCTGTGGAACAGTGGCTCACTTGGTTCTGGTTGTTTGTCTTGTTGTTGTTGTTGTTTTTATGTGCTGCTGCTAAACCGTGCCCCACCATGTGTGTGTGTATGTGTGAGCCAGCCGAGACAAACTCGATTCCCTCTGTGTGTGTGTGTGTGTGTGTGTGTGTGTGTGTGTGTGTGTGTGTGTGTGTGTGTGTGTGTGTGTGTGTGTGTGTGTGTGTGTGTGTGTGTGTGTGTGTGTGTGTGAGCCAGCGGAGACCAAGTCGTATCATTTGAGACCTGCGTGATACAGAGTTGGTGTCATCCATCTTCTGACCACAGACCCACAGACACACACGTGCGCACACATGCATGCATGTGCACCACACACACACACACACACACACACACACACACATGAATACACGCACACACAACCACACAACACACACACACACACACACAAACACACG